>REGM01000240.1:254774-270843 GCA_004194415.1 Aurelia aurita | reverse complement strand
TTTCTATATTGCTACCTAGCATCCGAAGGTAGTTTTAGGACACTGAGAAGCTAAGCTTATCGAAGCAGTGTCCTGGTCCTTCCTCTCGATGTGACCACACCTCGCGATCCCTTTAGCCTGGAAATACAGAGAGTTGGCGACTCTCCTCACTCTACGTAGCAGGTTCGACAGGGCGGGGACTCGAACCACCAACCCTCAGGTTGGTAGTCAAGCGCGCTACCATTGAGCCATCCCCGCTTATAAGTATCTTACAGTATCTTAAGTATCTTAAGTAAGTATCTTACATAGTCAGTCATCGAGCATGTTTAAGTTATTTAGTGTACTCGACATTGCTTTATCAGATTTGGAATCGTTTCCATTTGGAATAAGACATTATCTTAGACTATGAAGTGTGATTACGGCCATACTAAATCGTGAAACGAAATCACATTTGATGACAAGTGTAACGACGAATAGTTTCATATTGACCCTCAGGATGACATGATAAAAGACTGAGCCAGTGAAAATACAGCATCATATTATTAATTGACAAATCCAGATGTATATATTATGTCGACAAGTTCATGTTGGTGAGAAATCCAGTAATTAAGACAATAAATTAAGACATGATAAGTAGGTCGTATACGATTTTTAAATCATTTGAACGTTTCGGTACTCAGACTGGCGCCATCTTCAGCTAAAGAATAAAAAGCACGTGCTGGTTGTATAGCACTGATTATGAAAACCGGTTAAACAAGTCTATCAAGAAAACATGGAAAAACAACTAAACTAGCCGAATACCCCAGGGATCAGAACACAATGAGGGGTATTGAGGAGTTTTGTGCATTCAGGGACGGTCTATTGCGCAAAATTAATAAACTTTCGAAAATTAATAGATCAAATTCATTGTTAGCCTTCTCCAGGATAGTAAAATTTTCCAAATTATCACAATGGCGTGTTTGTTTAATGTGTTCACTAATGGCCGAAGGTGATGGAAACGGAAATCTTCGTAGATAATTCAATGCAAAATATTTAACCCAATCCGAAATGAATTTGCAAGACGAAATCAAAATGCAAACACGAAGTCCAATCCCCAATGAAAAGAAATGTGCAAGACGAAATTAAAATGTGAAACGAAAGAAGAAATGAAATCCAAATCAAAGATTTAATAATAACATAATAATATAATAAATCATCTATTTACAGTTGGCAGGTACGAAAAACATAGCTAACTACAGCTAATTAAAGCCAACTATTTACCTATTTACAAAATATCATCATACACAAAACTAAATCTTAAAAGTTAACTATAAATAACCCAAATCTGCGATATATATTTTACAAAGGCGACAGTTGCAGTCTTGTCCTTTGCAGTTCCTTATTTTTCTTTTGAATTCTGCAAGATTTTCTGATTGTTTAAAACTTTCAGGTAATGCATGCCAAAGCCGTTGACCTAGAAATGATACAGATTCAATTCCGTATGTCGNAAAAATAGATTGCATTTTTGGGTTCATCTCATGATGTACTATACACATGCCAAGTTTCATGGCTCTATGTTGTACAGAACAGAAATAAAATAGGGGGGGCCGAATCAGCCCCCCCCCCTAGTCTTCCTAGAGCATCAAATACGCTAGGCTTGATAGGGTTAAGAGTTCATGGTTAAAGCGAACAGACTTGAGAATTGCAGCTTGTGTCACGCCTTTATCTCTTTATCATACATTTATCCGAAGGCAAAAGCGACAGCATGGTTACATGATTTCCTCCACTAATGCTCTGATCATACAAGGAGAAGCGTGGTGGCCCGCCTAAGCTCGCGGATTTGCTTTTCTGAGATCTGTTTTAAGTCTTTGAATTCCAATAAAACGTCCTTCTGCTATCATATTGCAAAAAACCAGCCTAATCTGCCAAGATCTTGTTTAGGGATCCCTGAACTATTTCTCAAATGGCTGCCTCCAACCGGGCTATCTTGGCGAAGTGGGCCAGACACTCTTTGTCCTATGTCAACCAACTGGCATTGAGCACCATATATTATCTCGTAGTGCTCTTTAACTAGGCTAGCAAGGCAAAGTCATCTGAAATGATCGCAGTGAAAATTTAAGGAGTCATGAGCTTTGCTTACTTGACTTAATTTCCTTTTTTTTTCTAGCTGTAAACCGTATTGGAGTGGTTGGACTTGCAATGAGTGTATAAAGAAAACTGGCTGTGGTTAGTATGACGTTATTATCTTTGTATTATGACGGAAATGTCAAACATATTGTCCTAACCTTATTATTCAGTATGATATCATGATTTTCGTATTGGAAGCGAAGGTGTTGGTTTAACTTTTTTTAAGAGCCAGTCAGTGAAACTAGCCATTGTTCTTTGTGTAATAGTTGTTCCGAGAATATTAAAATGTCTGGCAGATTATTTGTTTGGCTCTCGATATTGGTAAAATACTAACTAACAAGGAATACTTTGGAGGCGACGTGTTTTAACTTTTCAGTACATTTTCTTTGACAAGAAGAGAAAATGCGGCAACATTTTCCGGTGTGTAAGTAATAATAGCAATTTACTGAGAACTTGTTTCCGTTAAAGATATCCCGTGTTGAAGATGATAGAAGATATCTTACTATATCTTAAGTAAAGCATTAGCTTACAGGTCATTGCTTGAACTTATTGACTGTCCTCAGTTCATGGTCTGATAAACCACTATACATATAAGGTGCAGAGAGATGCTACTGCATGCTCACATAGAAGATAGTATGTTACAGACAAAGGTCTTTTGTCAGAAAACCATTTTAGTTGCGTATCAAAGCAATTTTTAATGTTTCTTAATTTCATGAGATTTTCTTCTGTCTTTTATTTGCAAACAGTGAATGGAAACTGCATCTTGGGTAATGATTGCATTTGCCAAAATGAATGGTCTGGTCCTCTTTGTGACAAAGATATGAACAAATGCAGAAGCAGCCCATGCCAAAATGGTGCCACATGTGCAAATACCGGACCAGATTCGTTCAATTGCACTTGTGTACCAGGATATACAGGAGATAGATGTCAAACTGGTAAGTTTATGTGTGATGTAAACGCCGGACCAGGTAGCTTCAAAGCAACACTTGTGTACCAGGATATGCAGGATATAGATGGCAATCTCGGTTGATGCTACTTACTTGCGATGTAATCGAATGTACGAATAGATGGGAACCCTCATTTATTTATAACAATCAGAAAGAATCGTCTGCATCTCTTGTGCCTTGAATGTTGAAAATGGTAAACTCTTTTTGCGCACCCGGTTTTACGTCAAAAATTGTACCACAATAGCAGTAAAATTCTAGGCCCCGTTAAGTACTTAATCGTTTTTGTTGCAGGTATATCTTGGGTTTCTACTGGTGCTTTTCTAAATAATTACGGAAATGCAAGGTATCAGCCAATCCTGTCAGATCTTACGAAGAAAACTCTACACTAATCTCATCGGTAGCTGTTCTTACAATTACTTTTCGGCCATAAATTGCCAGAATTAAAGAACATTTACTGTCGAAAACAAAACGTGTAATGAGCTCTTGCATATTTTTTAAAGCCCTTTTATTATCTTATGTACCAGGGACACATGGCCTTTGATGTATCGTTGCAAGGTCATTCAGAGACAAATATTACGGCAGTTTCAATCAAGAGAGGAAACCGAGTATTTGCTTCATTCCTGTGATTTTATATTAACCCTGTTTTTTTCGTAGAAATCAACATGTGTTTGCCTGATCCCTGCAAGAATGGAGCACCTTGTACAAACAGAAGAACTGATTATTATTGCGCTTGTCCAGCTGGGTATACAGGAAAGAGCTGTCAGACAAGTATGCTGTACTGCTTTCAGTAATTGTTTTGTCTTAAAACACCGGTTGACCCAAACAAAGTGAATCGACAAAACTTATTGCAGAAAATAAAGGAAACCACTGCAGGGGAGGTGGGGGGGGGGTGTGATTTAAACGTTGTTGTTTACTAGCTAAATGAATAGTCTACATCGCTATTATTGTTGTTGTTGTTGTTGTTATTGTTATTGTTATTGTTATTTGTATAGAATTTGCAAACTGGCAATAATAAGGATTCAGTGAATTCAGACCGATCTAAAACCCTTTCAAAATTCATAAAAAACCGGATATCGATTTTGTTCAGCTGCAAGTCTATGATAAAATGAATATATTATCCTGAGAGAATATGGATGCATGCAAACAATACTCTGGTGGTATTATAATTGTCCTTGCCTAGGAAAAAAGTTTCTTTTTGCGACTGGGAATTGTTTACATGCACTGTGAACTTCGGTTTGAGCTGTCTGTTCCGAAGTCAAGGTGAACAGCGATTCTTATCGTCTCGTTTTGATCAAATTGATCCCCTGTTTTGGAGACTTTTGATGGGTTCTAGATCTACCTTGTTTCACTAAATCCTTACCTGATGTCAGTGAGAAAAAAAAAGAATAATTGCGGTTTAGGCTGAATTCAGGTACCAAACAGCGTCCGAATCAGTCCTTACGGTGGCTGACTTTAGTTTATACCGGATGCCCCAAATAGAACGTAACAGATTTGATCTGGGCTAACCATGCCAATTTAGCTCCGATCACTTTGCAATAAGTTTTAAACTAATCCTGAAAAAGTTAACTTGAACATAGATATCTTGCTGAGGGATATTTGTGCTTTCAAAGTTGAAATATTTTTTCTGCAAGTTTAAATTTGCCTTCACCTCCAAACCAGAGCTTTGCTGCTTGCCCTTAGCAAATTTTTGAAGCACAGCAAATAAATCAATAATAGCCTTCATAAAATTTGAACAAAAAGTTGATTATATCATACGGTCTTTGCTAGAGCTCACCTATTATGTATTTATTAATTTTCTTTAATTTTGATTCTTAATTTTGCTGTGCTTCAGGAATTTGCTTAGGCCAAAACGCAAAAGCTCTGGTTTGGAGGTGGAGCCAAATTTGAACTTTAAAGAATATTATTTCAACTTTAGAAGCACCATATCAATAAACATGTTCAAGTTAACTTTTCAGGATTAGCTCAAAAGTTAGCGCGAATTGATTGGAGCTAAATTGGCCCTGATAAAATCTGTTACCTTTTATTTTGGCACACTCGATATAACAGATCCTCTCGGTTCACTTTTGTCTTCGTCAACTGATAGTAGTTGTCCACTTAAAGGGAAGGAGAAGGAGAATAGAAAAACCGCAATAGATCTTCGAAATAGCGTTAAAATTCTGTCTATCGAATATATTACAGCCTAAAGATAGAACTAGAGAGCCGAAAAATTGGCTTTATAGTTCGTCCGACATTAATTTGACCACTTTGCTTCACTATCTTAAAGTAGGTTTATTTGGAGAACCAAATGGGCTGCAAGCAATTTCGTATAGTAAAAAGTCTTCAAATATAAATGTCAATCAGTTGCTCAGACATTTTTTTCAAAGAAATCAGTTAGCCATTTATTTGTAACAATGGCAGGCACAACGAGGAATTCCAAACCAAGATATGAACACTTCTCTGCACCCCTAATGTTTTCGATATATCACAGATATTCCTTATATACTCAGTGAACCTAAATTAGCTCATTAGGCGACCATAATCAATCTCGCAAAGCTACAAAGATTCGAAAGTGGAATTTCGCTCTTAGCATATTCTCAAGAAATTCACTGTTGAACACATTTCTTGGTTTTTATGCCGTTAGAACTTGAGACCTCTCGAGGAAATATTATTCTATGACCAGAGCCAGTGGATACATCTAACCGTAAACTTCAGTGCTAAGTCAATTGACTGCTTTTCTGTTTTAATGTCGGACATGCAGTGTACTGTCCTGCGTAATTTTGAACAAAGATAATTTTGAATTTCTTTATCAAATGCAATGTCTTCTCGTTCTGATTTTTAAACAGACTTAGAACCGTTGTTTCTGACGTGAAAAATATTAGTGCTTCGTGAGCGCTTGCAGAGTCTTTACATCGGCGCTCCCTGCTTTACATAGCCATAACTTCCGACCTGAGGAGATTTCTGTTGTGCAGACACTCCAAATGCTCCACAAAGCACTTATATAGACGGGCATTGAGGTGTAGTGGAATCCGACAATCCAACAAAATTTTCAGTCAAATCCGCTAGCACACTTAATGGAATTCGAAATCCGTTCATATTTTTTTCCATCCGAAGTTCGATTCAAAATGCGATGTGAACAAAATATTGCAAAAAATCCAAAATCCTGATGAAAATATTAGGTCGATCCAAGGGCGATATGGAATGCACAGTTCCATCCCTCTAATTCCCCTCCAAATCACGAGAAAACCCAGAGAAAACTGCGAGGCGGTTTAGGAAAAGCTTTGAGAGAAAAACAATCAGCAGAGTCAACCTTTTCTAGGCCATACAAATTGGAAAAAAGTTGATGTTTACAGAACTGTGAAGACATTAAATACTATGAAAAGCTGAAAGGCATTGTCAGTAAGGTATGAACAATTTCTCGTAGATAACAAGCAAGGATACATGCTAGCAAATTTGGCCTAAAATTCTACAGATACTCGCCAGTCCGGCATATGGCTTAAATCATTTTTCAACTGTGCAAATCATATCGCCCTTGTTCGATCCGGCTATCCGAAAATCTCAATGTCCCCTCCTAACTATGTTCACGATTCTTTGACATTTGCTTTTCTTTGACAGATATCAATGAGTGTGCTCCGAATCCATGTTTGAATGGTGGGTCATGCGCAGTAAGTCCTTCTAATTTGAAAATTGCTGAACTTTATATCAAATCTTTAAGCGCTAGTTACAGCTGAAATTTCTGAAACCGTTGCTGACATTTTATTCAGTGATGAGGTTTGAGTATTTGTCTATAGTTGCCAGTAATTTACTCTAGGCTTTATTCTGTCAAAATTTTCAAGACGAAGTCTACAGTATTTTGAGAAGTCTCTGTTTTCAACAAGGAACTGCGGGAAGGAACTGCGTTCATTCTATACTGGTTTCATCATCCTCATACGCCTTTCCACGCATCTTAATGAAACTTTAGCAACCATCACAAATTGTTTGCGAAAGTTGCTTCTTTCGCATTCCATGCTAATGATTTTTTTAAATTCTCCGCCGCCTTGAAAGCGTTTTCATCTTTTTTAAATGATTCACTAGTGATCGGTTTGGAGCCCGTCTACGCGGAATCGGATCCATACGGTTTTCAGATTCATAATCTAATACTCTCATGCTGAAAGTCTTAGATTTCGTAAATTTTGTGAAGCTGATAATGATATTATTTAATATCTCTTTTAGGATCTAATAAATGGCTATAACTGTACATGTGTCCCCGGATTCACTGGGAAAGACTGCAGTATTAACATAAATGAGTGTGACAGGAACCCATGTTTAAACGGGGGTCAGTGTATCGATGAAGTGAATGGATATAAATGTCAATGCAGACCGGGATTCACAGGAGTCAACTGTCAAACTAATATTGATGACTGTGCTCCCAGTCCTTGCAAAAATGGAGGTAAATCATGCACTTTTTTACCCAAATTCACCCATGTAGTAGTTTAAGATTTGCACAAAATCCTGTTTGCCCATTACTTCAATGATTGAATTGATATCCAAATCATACATACCGGGTGTCCCAAAATTACTCATTATAGTGTAGCACAAAGGCTAACCAAGACGCAGAAATCTATTTCATTAAAATCGGTCATTCCGCTATAGAGTTCTGGATAAGCTGTTTTTGAAAAGTCTTGAAAAAAACTAGAAATTGCAATCAAATTTCGTGAATTTTTCAGCTTTAGGATGATGTGAATTGTATTATCTATCTCCTAAGAAACTTAAATAAGCAATCCGTTTACTATTATATGTGAAAGAAACGTATCTATGATTTGTTTTTGTTCCCTAGAGAATGATCATGCTCACTTTATTTTTTTTAAATTGAAAGTTAGGCAAAATTTTATCGAAATTTCTGGTCATTCTTGAAGCATGTTCAAAACAGCTCCCATGCAAACTAGCCCATAACTCTCGGACGGTATGGTCAGTTCTATGAAACTATTTTCCATATTTACGTTAGCCTTTTGCAACAAAGGGTTGGTAGTTCATTGAAATCGGTCCATAATGCATGATTTTACATGTCACGAAACGCCGATAAATCATTTTGGGCACCCGGTATTTGATAATGCATATAAAAAGAGCGCTTTGAAAGTTGTTCACTTAAAGTTGCAGTTAACAGTAAAGAGGGTCCATTTGAGACCGAAGACTTGCAAACATAACTGGGGTTGTTTCGTCGATCACGGTATGAAGGTCTGATAAATCACCGGGTCAAATAGTGGTAGAGAGTCTTGCTATGTTTGCTTTATGTTTAGAGGTTCTGAAAGATCTGAGGACCCATTGCACTCTAAGTAAACTTTCCTTTTCGATGCTTGCCTATCTATCCGCTAAAGTTTTGGAATGATTTGAACAGCTTCTATGCTTTTAGAATTGATTTATTCTGATAAATAAACGAGCTACTCTGAAAATCCCAGTGTGGCGTTAGGTTTTCCAATGGCTTCATTTACCCCAACTCTGATTTTCGAGCGCAAACTGAGAAAGTCACGTGACATGTCGTCTGTATGAATAGGTCCTTGAATGAAACGATGACCTTGTGCTGCTGAGAATTAGAAATGTTTAAATTCCACGTTTAGAGATGCGGGCTATTTTCTCATTGTTATTGCAAGGTGTCACTAACTGGCCATCCATGATTTTCCCCAGGATAAAAAATTTCCTTCTTATTTCTCTTGCAGGAATTTGTACTGATGGAGTTAATACTTTTACGTGCAACTGTTCATCTGGGTTCAACGGGAAAACGTGCCACAATGGAACCAATGAATGTGACCCAAATCCATGTGTCAATGGAGGATCTTGCACAGATATTCATGTTGATTATAATGTATGCTTACTTCATTGGCTAGTTAAATTTGATTTATCTCAAGCATTACGCATTGTAATTGAACGCCAAAATACACTATAATTGCATCGCCTACTGTTTAACCTATGTAATTAGATAAATCAATTTATGTTTAGCTCATGCTTCCTCTTTCGCTATGATACTCGCATCTTCTCTCAACAGCCACATTTCTCATGCACAGTGAATGAGTTAGCTGCCTAGGTGAAATTGCATCTGTTGCTGTCCTCGTTGCTTACTTTCGTAGCTTGACTAGTAGAACGTATAAATCCCTTTTTTTGCAATCACTATCGCTACGTTCGGGTGTGTCCATCAAAGGCGAATAATGCTATTGTTACAAACTGTGCACTTGTTCCTGTCATTCAAAAGCCCTCGTGAGGTGGATTATTGATTTTTCAACCCTGCTTTTTTGTCATTACACCCATTCCTTGCTTGTCGATCAACCGTTGGATATTACGCTGTCAGTTAGTATCGGATATCCCTAGAATCGTGCCCCCTTTGAATGGTTGCTGCAGTGGAGCTTATTTGAATGGTTGCTGCAGTCGAGCTTATTTATTAACCTTAAAAGTTGACAGCTTGTGTGAATTTAGAGTTCATAAATTTTGATACAGCCTTGAAGATCGGAAAGATATTTTGACAAACTACCGGGTGCGCCAAATTGAACTGCATAATGTTTTAGCCAACAGCAAGGACATTTTCGATTTCTTTGCATTTTCAAACTCTTGGGAGACCTAATTAAGTTTAGAAAAGTGGCTGAGTTGTTTGTTCTTCCTCTAATTTGTTAATATTGCTTTCGAAACTTTTTTAGCTGCGAGGAAAGCAGTTTCATTTTAGTGTGCTGTCAAAAGTAAAGTTCGTTTTGTACACAAACAAATATAGTATAATATGTTTCCGGCATCTCAGACGGTATTCACGTTTTGCACCCCCAAAGAATCTCCAAGTTGAAGAATCTTCAATNCAATGAACGATGAAAAAGACGTCTTAAAGTCATTTTTATCAATCTTTTAACGTTTTTAAAATTTTAACATTTTAAACAATTACTCTAG
This sequence comes from Aurelia aurita, assembly GCA_004194415.1. Taxonomy (NCBI): domain Eukaryota; kingdom Metazoa; phylum Cnidaria; class Scyphozoa; order Semaeostomeae; family Ulmaridae; genus Aurelia; species Aurelia aurita. The sequence continues at coordinate 260,935 of REGM01000240.1, read as the reverse complement.
ATATTATGTAACACATCTTAGTTATATTTATTGATATTTTTCTAAGAGATGAAGAGCCACAACCTTTGTGGATATACTCGATATTACCATGTATGTATGTATGTATGTATGTATGTTTTAGCCAACAGCAAGGACATTTTCGATTTCTTTGCATTTTCAAACTCTTGGGAGACCTAATTAAGTTTAGAAAAGTGGCTGAGTTGTTTGTTCTTCCTCTAATTTGTTAATATTGCTTTCGAAACTTTTTTAGCTGCGAGGAAAGCAGTTTCATTTTAGTGTGCTGTCAAAAGTAAAGTTCGTTTTGTACACAAACAAATATAGTATAATATGTTTCCGGCATCTCAGACGGTATTCACGTTTTGCACCCCCAAAGAATCTCCAAGTTGAAGAATCTTCAATTGTAACTTTCAAGGTCTTTGATTTATTAGAGCAGCACACCTTCCTATTCATGGGCGTTGCTATTTGCTGACGAAATTAGTGCGTTTACGTTAATGAATTTGCTCAAACATTCCTTCATTTTTAATTGCTTTTAACGTTCTAAAAGTGTCCTCTTTCTGCAATACTTTCTTTTGTTCCAGTGCACGTGTTTGCCAGGGTACACTGGAAAGAGTTGTGAAATCGACATAAATGATTGTCTGCCTGGTATTTGCAAAAATGGTTCTTGCACTGACAAAGTTAATGGGTATTCATGTGCATGTTTCCCTGGCTACAATGGAACAAATTGTGAAACCAATATCAATGAATGCATTTGTAAGTATGTTAACTCGTGATAGTACCTGCCTACTAATTTGATATAAAGAATCAGAGATTTTTCATCAAGCCTGATCTGATGTCTTACAGTTATGATAGACCATTGCATAGAACTTTCAGACCAAAGAAACTCCTGCACATCCTTTTAATAAATGATAAAGAATGATGCAAGACATCGGTTGCTTGGTTTTGCAGTTTGATTTGCAATCGGGCTATTTTTTTAATTACATCGCAGTAAAGCTTGTTTAAATGCATTTTGCTAAGTGGTAATTGTCATAAATAATGTTTTCCTCGCAGCTAATCCGTGTCAGAATTTGGGCAAATGCATTGATGGTGTCAACGGTTACAAATGCCAATGTCTCCCTGGTTATACTGGCAAGCATTGTGGAACAAATATCGATGAATGTACGTCAAACCCGTGTCTTAATGGTGCAAAATGTATTGATGGAATCGCAAATTACACGTGTAACTGCAGTGTAGGATATGAAGGACGACATTGCGACAAAAGAATTGATCATTGTGCATCAAAACCTTGCAATAATTCAGGGACATGTGTTAATGAATTGGCAGAGTTTCGATGTGTTTGTGCTGCTGGATACACTGGCAAGACATGTGATCTTAATATAGATGATTGTTCACCTAATCCATGCAATTCGACTGGTACTTTACGGTGCATTGATCAGGTTGCAGCTTATAAATGTGATTGTATCAAGGGATATATTGGAAAATTCTGTGAAGTTGGTGAGTGAACAAATCTCATGATTCAGAATGGAGCTGTGTGATCATCTTCTGAGCTGCCTTTCAACTATCATTTGATTTCAAACAACTTTCAGGATGGGATTTTGCTGTTTTTTATTTGTCTCAATTAGGCTTCTGCGTGCGTGTTACCTTACCTTGTCTGTTATCAATATTAGATGGACCAACGTACTGAAAAATTCCTTGCTCTAAGCCATGAAGCACTAGAAAGTATTTTGTCAAAAACAGTTAGGCTGAAATCCCTAAAGACATTCAAATCAACTGGAGTCGGTTCGATAGATACAACCACTCACAAGTCACAAGATTTTTTAGACACTTTCCTAGAATTGTGATATTTCCTCCCCCCCCCCCGCAAGCCAGGCACCATCCAAAACAGCCCAGCGAGCGGAACCCGAATCCCGCAACGGCCGCGAAACCCCGATGACCCCAAGGGGCCCAGTCCCCCGGGAATACAACAAATTATTCTGTCTCACGGTTTGATAAAATATCAAATTTGTTTTGCAAAATCGATGAACAAAGCACTTCGAAAGACCCCCAAGGGACCATCCCCCCAGGCCAACAAAACCCCACNTTTCGGGTGGGGTTTTGCTGTTTTTTATTTGTTCCAATTAGGCTTTTTCGTGCGTGTTACCTTACCTTTTCTGTTATCAATATTAGATGGACCAACGTACTGAAAAATTCCTTGCTCTAAGCCATGAAGCACTAGAAAGTATTTTGTCAAAAACAGTTAGGCTGAAAACCCTAAAGACATTCAAAACAACTGGAGTCGGTTCGTAGATACAACCCCTCACAAGTCACAAGATTTTTTTAGACACTTTCCTAGAATTGTGTTATTTCCTCCCCCCCCCCCCCCTTCCACCCAGCATATCAGTTTTGCAAAGAATAGTAGCACTTAGTACTCATTGCAAGAGTATTTGTAAAACGTTTAGTAACTTACCAACATTGATGGGAGAAGCATGCAGGTTAGTGGAGGTAAAAATAAACACATTATTGCGGTGTCTCAACAGTTTTATCAGTGATTGTTTGGTCAGTAGCTGAAAAAAATGAGAAAATTATTTACTTCGTAATGACATGTCGGGTCCTTTCTATGAACGTGAAATTTGGTTTGTTTCCCACGATTGCATTGGGAGATGTGCTTAGGCCGTCTGGAAACATATTTTTGCCAAAATTTAATAACAATTTTGCTTCTCCCTTCCTGCAGACGTCGATGACTGTGATCCGGGAAATGTCGATATTGCAATTGAGGGAACAGGAGTTGTAACGGAATTTGGTTTCTGTGGAAGACATGGCAAGTGTATTGATGGCATAGACATGTACAATTGCAGTTGTGGTAAAGGATGGACTGGACAGAAATGTGAAATTGGTAAGCGGCAGATTCCTTATTCCCATTTTCCAGACTTGAAGTTAGCTAGTTCTGATGTTGTTAATTTTTACAGTGGTCCTGAGTTTTTATGATACCATGCTGAGATCTTATTCAGCTTGATTGCCAGCTTGATAATACACACGTTAACTGTAGATATTATTGGAAAAAGAACCCAAGCAATTTTCCCATGACATTAAAACGACATGGTCTATTTTAGTGAACTAAGACAACCTTCCCACTTTAAAACAATTTGCAGAAATTGGTTTTGGTAGACAATGAGGCGATCAAAAATCTCGGCAATCCCCAGTATTTATTCCTAACCCGGGATTCACTTACGTGATATTTTCATAGTTCTGTATCTTTTCGTTTGTTGTTTATTTGTAGATGTTGATGAATGCCAAACACACCCATGTATGAATGGCGGTTCATGTTTTCAAACATACAATGCTGGCTATGTCTGTGAATGTCAGCCGGGATTTAAAGGAGAGAATTGCTCTATCAGTAAGTAATAATTATACTTGTTGCTACTTTTAAAGATCTTGTACTCCCTAAGAACCTTTTCGGTCTCACAATGAAATTCGTATTTTATGAAAATGATTTTAGCTTAGCAATCTCAATCTCTTCGATCTTCGAATGAACGTTGTTATGCCATCGCTAATGTGTGCTCATATGTGTTGTTTACGGTCATTGTGATGTTTCGATGGTTTGCGCGCATGCAAAAGATCATGTGGAGCACAGTTTCTTTGATAAACGGATCCATGAAAAACTTTTAAAAACTCGTAACTTGATTTTATCTTAAAAAGATGCTGTGGTTAGTAGGACGGTTAAATGTTCTAAAGAGGTTTTAAGATTTCTGCTTGACCACAATAACTGCTCTTGGTAACGATGCTATAAAAGATAACAAAGCGATTTGTGGTTCTCAAGAATAATATTTTAATTTCCAAGCACACTCAATAAGACAGACATTAACAGAAATACCAAACTGTTGTCGTTGGGAGCGCGTAGAAGAAATCTTTTCTCGAGTCTCTCAAATCTAGTTATCTTTCCAGACCCGTAATCTTATTGCTGAAAATTTTCTCTGATATTATAATTGCGCTTTTAGCATTTTTGTTGCTTCAAGAGGATGACCTTAGGCAAAGTTGTAAAGCTACTATAGAAGTTGCAGATTACTCTCGATTCCAGAATTGATGGGGGTTTGGAATAAGTGGGATGGTTGGAAATTTTATTTTTTCTGTAAAGCATATATGAAACAGGCTAAGACTGCGTTTACACGATACCGGTACAATTTGCACGGTGAAAAATGTGACGGATAGGCCTCCCGTTCACACGAAAACGGCACATTTTTTGCCCGCAGATTTTGAAAACGGTAGATTTTGAAAACGGAACTCTAACCGGCACATTTTGAAAACGGCATCGTGTGAACACTCGAAGACGATGAAAACGGAACATTTTTCGACGCTTTCAAAGCGAGGCTGATCGATTCTTGAGGTGTAGGTACATTTCTTTGGCATAAAATTTTTGGGAGATTGCAACGAGTTTTTACCATCAAATTTCCTNAACTAGTGCTAAGCTTACAAATAGCAGGGGAGGAGGTTTTGATTCTAGAAGCCAACTGGGACAAAAATAAACTTAACAAGGAGGATAAAAAAATAAAATTTATTACTCTTGTAATAAGAACATATATTGTCATCAAACTGAAAATGGTTCTTAATTACAAGGTGCATAATTTAGGAAAAACAGCCTGCGGGTTCTTATTTGTCTAGGTTGTTATATGCGGGGATTTACTGTACTACTCATAATTAACGAAGTTTTACATTGAGCAAAATATATGTATACTGCTCCCTGAATCACAGAATTTGAATATTTAAGCTCTTAAACATATGCTTAAATTATAGTGATAAATCTTTGGCTGATAAATCTCTTCATTGGATCATCGAATGGATGGTACTTCCCAGCTCTGTTAGCATGGTAGCTTTGTATAGACAATGGCCAATGAATATGTTGCTTTATTTTACATATGTGAAAAACTGCTTTTGGAAGCTTCACCTAAAGTCAGAAAGTCAAAAGGCAAAGTCAGCAGTGATGTTGAAAGTTTCAATCAAGGCCAAAGGTTGTGTGATATACTGTCGAAAATGGAGGACCTTTTATTTTAAAGAACGACTCTTTAAAAGTAACGAGAACCATGACTGATTGTATCTTAATTCGTCTGTCCTATCTTTTCCAGATACATCATGGTGTGCTAATAATAATACTTGCATCAATCAAAGAGGAAACTGTACTGACCTTGGCAATGATTTCATGTGCAACTGTTCGGCAGGATACATAGGAAAGCGATGTGAAATTTGTAAGTAGCACTTGCACTTGGGGGGGAGGGGAGTGAGTAACTTGATTACTCTATGGTACGACGTTGTGCCAGTTTTAGGGTACCTTTTATACGATAGAATCTAGATTTATAGAGATGGTTTTTAACGTCTTTTAATCATTTCCGGAATTGTGGGTATGAGTTTTTGCCAGATTTATGGATAGTGTTTTCAGAAGATTTCCCGGTTTATGATTGATAATTTTATTCTCTGAATGGCACAACCCCGTACCATGGAAACTTAAGTTATCCCCCCTCAAGAGAAGTAACAGTATACCAAGTATTGATATTGAAAATTTGTTTCTATCAGACGCTTTCATAGCTAAATATAAAAGCTGGCTTCCATAAAATTTTAGTATAATGATTTTAGTAAAATGGTGTTTCGCAAGATTGCTAAAATAGGCCTTCAATTGGATTCATATTCATGTACGCGTGACCTTCTAAACCATGACAAACATACTGTTTCTCTACCAAAAATATTGAAACAAGGCATGCATTGTGTTAGAACGCAAAAGTAAAAACTAATGTTACTTATGTTATGTCCCTTGGGGACTAGTCATTTTAAATTGTAATTTTTAGCAAGCTGAAAGTTCTTTTACTAGCGATACTTTTTACCAAAATGGCTATATCATAAAATCGCAAATAAAGAAGGAAAGAAATTACCTGTTTTAACAAACTAAATTTTTATAACTAATTCAATCTTTCTTTTGCCATATGAAACTTCAACACCCCAGATTTGACTTGTTTTCCACCAAAATATGGCTTGCTAAAAGCCCCACGTTTTTTCTGATTCACCCTGTTTATGGCCATATGTACAAAGATAGGAATCAGTGAGGTTAGAAGAAAGTGTACTTCTTTCATGTTTTTCACGTTTTACTTACACATTCTGCGAAAAATGATACGAAGCCCCCCCCCCCCCCCCCCCACCCCCAA
>REGM01000240.1:237737-254749 GCA_004194415.1 Aurelia aurita | reverse complement strand
TGTTTTTCCCCTTTTTCTTCACATTCTGCGAAAAATGATACGAAGCCCCCCCCCCCCCCCTCCACAAGCCAAGATGTAGCTAAGGTATTGTCGAAGTATACAATTGCAATTCGCGATGCTTTGCCACTATGCGATGCTTTTCTTATTTTCATAGAAAACTATGTTCTACTGAAAATCGCCTGAAGTGGTATAAAAGGTTATCTTTGTCGAACTTAAATTGCATTTAGCCCACTACAATGATTCGTTTCGTTCCTTGTCGGCTGTATAGTTGTTGACTTTCATAAACATTGACGGGTGACCAAAAAATTTCACGAGCTAGATCGCACGTTGCTGCCTAAAACCAAGCGTTATCGACAAACAGTTTGCACCAGCATTAAGTTGAATGGCATAGCCATCATTCGAGACGTTGCTTAGTCAGTTTAAGCAATAACTACTATTACAAATGTGGTTTCAAAAACATGTTGATTCCTTCATTTCTCAATCACATTTGAACTATCACCACCTTCCTTCAGCCTTCGTTCAGCCTTCGTTCAGCCTTCGTTCTGGAAGATTTAGCAAAAAGCTTAATTCTAAATTGGCGCGGAAGACAAAATTGTGCAGAGTAACATATATCAAAATCAGCCTTTGTGCAAACAATGGATTTCCCAAGAAGGCACAAAATGTATCTCTATGGGCCTCTATGTGAAAACTTTACTACACGTATTGTATTTTAATCTTGGAATTTTAGTTTATTTAACACAGAAATTTATGATTATTTGCTGAAACTATTGCGACTTACCACACGTCGCTCTCAACATATTTTTACTACACTTAGATTGGGAAAAGATGGCGATTATTTCACTCTGAAATAAGATATGTAGGATTTTTGAAATTTTCTTTGAATCTTATTTTCGGAGGGTCGTTGCAGCTTAAAATGATCATGTAGGGTCTTAACAGATTGACTAGCCTTTTAATTTAATGCTGATACAAAGCGTGTGTCTTGATTTTAGGAAGCTAAATGTGATCCAACTCTAGACTGATTACATAGTCGTCGTTATCGCTATTGATAGACTGATGGACGCTCAAATTCAGTTTTAGCACACATTCAATTAAATTAAAAGTGTCAAGAAATGTCGAAAGTGTTGTTGTTGTTGCGATCTGGGGCTTTGTAGTGAGTCTGATGTAACTCTTGAAGTAATTTTTGGATCACCTGGTAATATAATGTTAATCTCTTTTCAATAAACTGCTGGATTTAACTTCATCCATGCAAATTGTCCCACTGGGTCCTTCGTATTTAGAGAATTTGGACTTGATGATTTTCATATTATTGAGCTAGTTCTCCTTGTGTTTGATCAAAAGCCAAATTGTAGATAATGATGATGAATGGAAAACTTACTACCAAAACAAATTTGGATTTGGATTCAAATCCATCTCTGCGTTCATACTGCCAGCAATATCAAATGTTGTCAGATACTTTATAGATGAAAACTTGCATGCATTCGTGTTACTTACATGTGGTTTATCTTTTTGCAGCGATCGATTATTGCAAGAGTGAACCTTGCGGTAAAGTATCTCAGTGTGTTCCTTTTCCTGGGGGATATCAATGTATCTGTCCTGTGGACTACACAGGGAGAAACTGTGAAGTCAGGATCAATGATTGCATAAACAACACATGCAGAAATGGAGCTACCTGCAATGATGGATTTGGACTTTTTACGTGCACTTGTCCACCGGGTGCTGGATACGAACAGCCGTATTGTAATGGTAAGATAGTTTGTTTCTTCCATAGGTATTGCATGCCTTCACGAGAATGGTCTATTATAGATTAATCTGGATACTAGACTTGCCCCAAGCCTATTTCATTAAGTCCGTCTGACCGATCCCTTTCCCATCGTTCCTGGATCCGCCATTCCAACATTCCGTAGCGAAACGAAGGGGAGATAGCGAGAGAAATATTGGTGAGATTTCTCTCGCTCTCACCACTTTGTTCCTTACGGAATATTGGATTAGCGGATCCGGGAACTATGGGAAGGGATCGGTCAGACGGACTTCATGAAATAGACTTGGGGCAAGTCTACCTGGATACAGACTTGAATAGAAAGAAAATGAGCTAATTAAAACGATCCAAGCGGGACTTGAACTCTCAGCCCTCTGACTTTGTACGTCAATTCTGTAATCGCAGAATTTTGATGCATTGGTTCTTTTCTGTGCAGGTGACATCGTTTCTAATTTTTCGCGACGACGAAAAGGATTTTTAAAGTGAGTTTTCGTAAAATTAAAAGTGGAGTAAAACGGCAATTTTGCCAACGGTGCAATTTAAATCAACGTTTTAGAATGTCTGCCATTATGTTGGAGCAGTTGTTGCTGTAGTGATTTTTAAAAGGGTGATTCGAGGTGGAAGCTATTTAGTGAAAGGTTCGAGAAGAAAAATCCGCCATGGAAAGCTTCTGGGACAAACCTGTGCTTTTTATGACTAGTGATTTCGTTACTGTGGTTTTCTTGATTATCCATTCTGAAAACTCAACTGACAATATACGGATTCTTGCTCAGTGTTTCTCTCGTTTGGTGTATTTGATGCATTGTAAATTTGATCAAATCTTGCATTCAGAAAGTTTTTCAGAAATTGTTCAATGTTGGATGTTAATCTTTTTCAGTACACCCCATAATCAATTTAGTGGTTTAAAGTTGTAATTGAAATTGATTGTTCACGTATAAGCTTCAGAACAGTGACCAAAGCATTGTTTTGTTCTATCAAAGAAATGAAAAGACTGCGTGATGTTTGGTTAAAACAGGAGTGCTGGTTTCTCGTCGTTTTTTTTTTCAAGTAGAAAATCCATTGAAGATGCTACATTTATTTTGCAAAACATCTTGTGACAAATAGCCCACTGCTTTGAAGAAAAAATGGTCGAGTTCAGGAACATTGGCTTTAAGACTAATTTAGACTTTTTTCTAAGGCAGATGATAAAGTTTTATGAAACATCAGTGTACGGAATATCGCGGAGATACGATCCGAGAAGCCTACCACTTTTTACCTTTGAAAAAGCAAAACTATTTAATCGCTTAAATATTTCTTTCCTATCGCAGATGTCGATGAATGCAAAGGAAATCCGTGCACGTTGGCCAATTATCAATGTGTAAATACAGTAGGAAGCTACAAATGTGTCTGCAAGCCAGGGTATTCAGGAACAAACTGTGAGATCAATCTTAACGACTGTAAACCATACCCTTGTGATAAAGAAAGATCCACGAACTGCAGGGACAAAGTTAATGCATATGAATGCATATGTTTTAAAGGCTGGAAAGGAAAGAACTGTAGTGAGAGTAAGTAAATTCTTTGTTTTGTCCTGCAGTATAATCCCGTATCAACGTACTTTAAGGGACCTTGGAAAATGGTACGTCATAAATGGGGTTGTTTACATTGTTCTAGCAAGTTTGGGATCACAAATATGCTACATTATAACTGATGGTACGTTATACCCGAGTTATGGATGAATTTTTTGGAGTAAAGCGCCTAGCCCTAGGCGCCTTGGCACAAGGTAAGGTTTTTGTGTTTGTAAAAAGTTACTCTTACAATGAAAAGTCGATGCTTGCGCTACTCGACCAGGTAGACCGGTCACGTAACTTTATGAATTCTCGTTCGAAAGTTAGAGTTTTTGGTAAATGAAACCATTGAAAACACAGACTTCACAATGGTTATTGAAATTATTTTGTTTGTGTGTCGAAAGAAAATAAGTTTAAAATCTAGGAATCTGGTGTGATTTATTAGCAACGTTTGACGAGAGATCAAAGAATATTGAAAGGGAACGGTGACCAAAGCCATTCTGTGAAAACTGAGAATTTTTCAAATTCTGTGATGTTATCATCGCAAGGTAGACTCAATACATGTCGAAGTTTCGCTCTTTTGACTGAACTGATATCGCTACAACTACAACACTGCAGCGACAACAACAACAGCAATTCAATTCAATTCAATTAGATGAGCGTAAGTTGAGGGTCTTATGCAGTGAGGCTAATCGCAAGACATGTTTCTCGCACATTTTGTCGTTATTAGTTCTTCGTTGCCCTTAAAATGAGCTTTCTCTCGAAATTAATTTACTCAATTTGGTAAGCTTGAAAATCATACAAATGTTTGCTTTCTTGCTAACGCAAGCGACATTAAGTGAGCGAATTCTGTTGAAGTTTTAGCAGCGTTTCCTCGAAACAAGATTGCCTCTTGTTTTCATTGCTTTTTTGACGTCAATCCGATTTTGTGAATTCTCAATTTGCCGTGTTTTGGCTTTTAATTTTCAACAGAGAAGGAATAACGTGGAAATACCAATGTAAGAATGACTGAGGATAATTGTTAGTCAGGAAAACATGACGGTCATGATAGCCTTAAGGTTATGGCCGGAGGAAGGTTTTGAGAGCAAAGGTATCTCGAAGAAGATATCCACGTTATTTTAAACTGGTAACTCCCTTTGATTCACTTAATCGCTCAAAAGTGAGGAAGCTAAATAAATATGAGCTTTTTGGGTGGCGGTTGGTTTACAACTTTTGCAGGTCGTCTTGCGAGCTATCTTCTTAAACTTTGTTAATAAGCTTTTACCTTTTAATACATGTATGTTTAAGAAGATTTATAAAAAGAAAAAAAAACAATTGGGATAATTGGACCTAACTGAACTTAGGTCACTTCTCAACATTTGATGTGTTTGCTACTTGCATTAGGGAGTCCTGTAAATCGTAATGGGACTGCCAAATAGCAACCTAGAGGCATGCATTACGCGCTCTATTGATTTCCTTTCTACCCTCTCGTTGTAAAACTCTTGAAGACAACCTTGAAACGAAGCCAAGAGACGTTCATCCCGAAAGAGTACCCAAGCTGGAAAGTTCTTTTATTCCAGGCTTGCAGCGGTCGTTAGATCATTTTACATGAGGGTTTCTTTGTTACAAATCTATTTTTTTCATACTTCAGGGTTGTCTGGCCCAGATCCTTGTGGTTGTAAACATGGACATTGTTTATTGAGAAATGGACTCGATATTTGCCAATGTGACACAGGATTTAAAGGTAAGATTCTTTTGAAGGTGAAGACTTCTTCTTTCAAGAAGTCTTCACCTTATGACCGAAGGTGTGTGTAAGGTTAGTAAAGCTATACAATATAGTGAAGATCGTCTTCTATGGTAAACACATGTCATGTATTGGGTTTTCAAAAATAGTGTCTTACGCCCTCGGCTTTTCTACTCTAGCCACAAGATAAAGCTGGATAAAACTTTGAAATAGTTAGTTCATGTTTCCATCTTACCCTTGGATATTTTCATCTTGATATTTTATTCAGGTTTCCTAACACTCGAGTCATGAGCTCTGAAAGATAAATTGATAAAATCTTCATAAAAATGTAAATATCTGTCTAAGTTTCTGTTATGATGACATACAAGAACAACATGTCGCTCAGACAATCAAACCTAATGAGATCTGTTACATTTAAAAAAATCTTGCTACAGTACATGTGAAAACTAGTTAACCGCTTACTTAAAATCGGTTGAATCAAATAAAGCGCACGACGTTTGAAAAAATACCGATCCCTGGATGTCAAACTATACTACTGGCAAATGTCTTGTTCAATAGCAGATATATTATATTCAATTGGCTATGAAAATTTTCCTCGTTTCAATCGGCTTCTCCTTTCCGCAGTTATGGGAAATTTCTCCAGAAGGCTCCTTCAAAAAGTCTGAAAACAACAGCTAAAGTTGATGATCAAATTTCGTCAGTTTGCATGCCTCACAGCAATGGCAATTTCCTGTTCTAGCACATATTATCCTCTTGACAGTATGGAATCCCCTTGAATAATTGTGTTACACTAATAGGAATAACTTTCAAATCCTCCCAAGAGGATAACACGTGCCGAAGTGTTTTCAAGTCCTCGCTGTAAGACAGAAATATTACGAAAACTTGATTGTGGTTTTATCCGCTTTTCAACGTTTTTCGAAGGAACCTTCTCGAGAAAACCTTCTAACATCGGGAAAAAATGACCAATTTCAGCCAGGACAAAATCTAAAATTAATTGAACATATCGGCTATTTGATAATTGAACATATCGGCTGTTTGATATTTTTGAATTCTCTGGCTATTTGATAAGATATTAACATGTGGTGTTGCTTTGATATTTAAGAAACAGTGGCCTTTCAAACGGCATATGTCCTTTCTGGTTCACCCTGTAGTTGTACATGGTGTATAAAATAAAAGCGAAAAAATGAAATTGATCAGAGACGAAAGGCTTTGTATAAATAAGATAGTGTTTTTTATTGAAGCCTGGCTCGTGCGCTTTAATTTGGTGTATAATCTTTGCAAAATAATTCACTAGGGGATTCGTTAAGCAGCAAAACTGTAAACATTGGTCAGAATATGGTAGCGCTTCTTTTAGACATTGTTCTAACTGTATCGTTTGTACGAAGAAGAAACCAACATCACATAGCGATTTTTTTGCGGCGAAGCCGCAAATCTACTCGAGTTGAATTGAAAACTTGCGAGCGAGCGATGTCATAATAAATAAGTGATCTCGATTCCAATGTTTCAAAAGGAGGTAAACTGCCGCGACGTAACTGCGGGGGCGGAGGCGAAACATCGTTAGAGGAAAACATATCGAAGTGAAGCAAAAGTGAAAAGCGAAAGAGCCACGAAGTTAGCATGCGGAAGAAGCGGGTAAGTAAAACCACACATTGTCAAATTTATTATCAGGAAAATTCATGCAAGCAGTCTTCGAAATATATGAGTGTAGGACAAGCATCGATCTGTGTTCTGTTGTGCATGATCTGATGAATGATGATCCCAACAAACTTCGTTGAAAGACAGCTTAGTAGGCCTATTTGATTTGCAAACAAATTATGATAATAAATTGCGAGGTTTTTGTGAATTATATTATCCTGTCTGGTTTATTCTTTATTTTCTTTGCAGACCTGCATTGGAGAGCATTTAAAAGCCAAGCTGTCTTTTCGCAGCATATTTGCCTTTGGGACAAGAGGAGATTTGATTAGGCCTGGCTACAGAAGTTGTTTCACCTGGGTGGATAAATAAAAACTCTAAACACAGCTGCAGGAACAACCGCAATTTCTTGGCAAGTTCAAGTGATTTTATATAGCCAACTGCTGGAGCACGGCTTTTCAATGATCAACAGGATTAAATTAATTGTAGTTTATTTCATGCTGAAATGTCATGATAATACATTGTTCAAATGTTGTTTTTGTTGTCTTTTTCCACTTGGTACAAAAGCCAATGCGCCGCGCTCACTGACTATTGTTATTGCTAGTTTATTGTTTTATTCTGTAATAAACGCAAGAAACTTTCACTGTAACATTCATAGCTGACGTAGTAATTATTTTGAACAAAATAAATGTCGTTAACGATATAATTTCCAACAACAAAAACAATTCGCTCAATGCTAGCTGCAAAATCTTAAATTTCAATATCTAAGTTAGCCGTTCTACTATAAAAAGAGCCATAGTATGTCGATCTTGGAGGACTTTACTTGACTGTTTATTTTAGCAAACGCCTATACTAAATAGGTGGTTGTTTTCTTTGTGACTTTTTTTGCGCATCTTGGTCTTTAATTCTATTCGTAAATTAATTTTATTCTTTATTTGAAAGGATCCAAATGTGATTTTGACATTAAAAAGGAAGCAAAGGAAGCGGAAGAAGGTATTAACCACAATTTTTAAACTTGTTATTCAGATTATTAAATTGCGTGCTTCACACCGTTATCGGTCGGATTTCCAAGTAGTTGATGAGTATCAATATCTGCACGGCCTAATTTTGAAGATGTTTTAGATATGACATTGTCATAAAAGTGCTCGTAGCTTGAGAACTACCCACATAGTTGATGAACTAAATTGTCCAATCTAATGTGCTGTACTCGACGACTTTTTTCTAGCTCACCTGGCAAAAAATCTACTTGCAAATCAAACCCAAAGATATTGATGTCTTATTTTGATAACCAAATGAGATGAAATATTTGGAAGAATTGCTTGAAAATCGAAAGTGAACGTAAGCTTCAATCGAAATCAGACCCAGTGGGACAATTTGCATGTATGAACTTAAATCCAGCAGTCTCACTAAAAAGCTGTCATCGTTTTCTGTTATGGTTTTGTTTCCTAAGCACTGCTCAAGTTTTGTTCCATCAGAAGACTTTTAGCTGCGTACTTTTGGGTACGTAATAAACTGGCGCCCCTCTGGTTGGTTTTAAAATTGTTCCTATAATACGGAAGATGAACATTTCGTCATTTTTTAGCTTATCGCTTGCCTGTAATTTCCATTTTGTCTTGTCGTAGCGAAAGTCAGAGCAGAACAACAAAAGCAAGGTAAGCAAGTAGCCTATTTCAATTGATCCACTGAATATATTTAGTTGCTACATTAAAAGCTGATTTTGAAAAGTCATTCGTTTATCAAAATTTGCGTTCATCATAACTGCGTTCACACTGTTCTGTTTTTGTACAAAAACGGAGAGAAAAACATCCGTTTTTGTGAAAGTGTTCACACTGATCCGCACAAAAACAGCACAAAAACGGAGGTTTTCGAAAACGCTGTCGAAAGTGGATATCCACAAAAACGGAGGTTTTTGAAAACGCACTGGATCAATGTGAATGCAAAAAAACGGAGGTTTTTGAAAACGCTGCAATATTCAACAACGAGCTCAGTGTGAACAGACGAAAACGGATGTTTTCCCCTCCGTTTTTGTACAAAAACGGAGCAAGTTAGCTTCGATGCGACAAAAACGGATAATAACAAGAACGGAGGGCCCCGTTCACACTGCTCCGTTTTTGTTATTATCCGTTTTTGTCGAATCGAAGCTAACCGTTCACATTGCTCCGTTTTTGTACAAAAACGGAGGGGAAAGCATCCGTTTTTGTCTGTTCACACTGATCTGCTTGATTACAAAAACGGAGCGAAAAACATCCATTTTTGTGCGTTCACATTGCTCCGTTTTTGTGAACCCCGTTGTTGAATATTGCAGCGTTTTCAAAAACCTCCGTTTTTGTGCGTTCACATTGATCCAGTGCGTTTTCAAAAACCTCCATTTTTGTGGATATCCACTTTCGACAGCGTTTTCGAAAACCTCCGTTTTTGTGCTGTTTTTGTGCGGATCAGTGTGAACACTTTCCCAAAAACGGATGTTTTTCTCTCCGTTTTTGTACAAAAACGGAGCAGTGTGAAGTTCGTTGCGAACTAAGTTCGTTGATTGTACTAAATCACTTCCTAGTTACTATTTTTATTGTACAACACGCACAACGTATATTTCATAAAGGTCGGTATCTGATTGATGCTGATGTTTGATCTTGGTCTAGATATCATAAATGCAATTTCGATGTTGTTTTGGTGCAAAAATCTGCACTTGTAATTCAGAATCTTTCTACCTTAGTGAGCTACAGAACTCATTCATCCAGAAATACAGCCAGGACCTTGCTAATTAGGAATTTGTAAATTAATTCTCCATGTATTTGATCTATTGCTGACTGTTATATCTTGTGTATTTCAAGTCTAATTATTTCATATCAAGTCTATTTAGTTAACTTCATGGGAAAATAAATGAAAAATGTAAATTAAATTGTCTCTGGGGAGAACTCTGTAGAGTCAATTAGAATCAAGTGTTTTCATCTTTTTGATGGAGTTAATGAAATAGAATTGAGCAAATCTAATAATTGATTTAATATTTCTTCTGCATTATGAAGCTTAAATGGACACAAACTGACGATTTTTCCTCCAAAAGATGTCCTGACAAACAAATCTTATTTTTTTACTCACCTGGTAGATATTAAATTATTCTCTATTACCTTTCTTCAAATAGAGGAAAAGAAGAAAAAGTTGAACATTACTCTTGGAATTGTGGGTGGCGTCATCGGTGCAATTATTGGTGTCGTTACTGTTCTGGTTATTATAAAATGCAAACAAAAGAGGAAGGGCAGCGAGCCTGAAAAAAGTAAACCATTTGTAGTTCATTGTAAAACCAAGCAGGGCATAACATATACCACCTAGTTGCTACCACCTAGTTGCAAAATCGCAGTTAGCTGGTTTTGCAGTGGCATAACATATACCACCTAGTTGCAAAATCGCAGTTAGCTGGTTTTGCAGTGGCATAACATATACCACCTAGTTGCAAAATCGCAGTTAGCTCGTTTTGCAATATATCTAAAAAACTAAAAAACAGAAGTGACCTTCTGGAACAAACAAAGATAGTTTTTGATAAATGTCCTTCAATTTTCGAGCATCACTCTCCAGTGCCAAATAGACGTCGCCCCTCCTCGTTCTTTTAATTTCGATAAATTTTACCCACCCCCCTGAGCCTTATTAGAGCCCCACCCTCCTGCTATTTGATTTGAAAATGTGAGCAAATATTTTCCTCAACCGAAACGATATCAATTAAAAGCTGCAAAAAATGATACTTTCATCATGAAATATTCCTCTCACTAATTAAGACCCTCTTATTCAGTTTTCAGATTTGTCCTACCCCCAATTGATAAGACCACACCTTCTATTTGGCTCTGGAGAGTAGCTTTCGTTGTAGTTAAAAACATCGTAGAGTAGCGTTAGGGAAATCTATTGAAAAAGTCAAACTGGAGATGATAATGAATGTACTTCCAAATCGGTGTCTTGTGAAAGGAAGTTGACCTTCCATAGCAATCTTCGGTGGCTTCTATATTTACTTGCTGGATGTCTGAAAAGAACAAAGGCATGGCCTGCAGATTTTTTGTAGGTTTTTTGCAACGATCATCTTCCAGCAATGATTTTGCAAGTAGATGCTGCATTACTTTGCTCACCCATTTCTTTATGGAGCTATTTTATAACTTGTCTAAAATACCGGAGA
Organism: Aurelia aurita; assembly: GCA_004194415.1. NCBI lineage: Eukaryota > Metazoa > Cnidaria > Scyphozoa > Semaeostomeae > Ulmaridae > Aurelia > Aurelia aurita. Next base: position 243,941 of record REGM01000240.1, on the reverse strand, counting down.
TTCTTGTTAACCACTTGAAAATTAACATTAACTTGTTTTGCTAAGTAAATGGAAAATCTTTGGTAACCTCTTGCATTAGAGACTAGAAGGGGGCTTAATAGAAAGGGGGCTTATTTACAATTTTGGCTTAGAAGAGAGCGGCTTATTGGCAAGTATGGCTTAATNCAAAATCGCAGTTAGCTCGTTGCAGTATATCTAAAAAACTAAAAAACAGAAGTGACCTTCTGGAACAAGCAAAGATAGTTTTTGATAAATGTCCTTCAATTTTCGAGCATCACTCTCCAGTGCCAAATAGACGTCGCCCCTCGTTCTTTGAATTTCGAAAAATGTTACCCACCCCCCTGAGCCTTATTAGAGCCCCACCCTCCTGCTATTTGATTTGAAAATGTGAGCAAATATTTTCCTCAACCGAAACGATATCAATTAAAAGCTGCAAAAAATGATACTTTCATGATGAAATATTCCTCTCATTAATTAAGACCCCCTTATTCAGTTTTCAGATTTGTCCTACCCCCAATTGATAAGACCACACCTTCTATTTGGCTCTGGAGAGTAGCTTTCGTTGTAGTTAAAAACATCGTAGAGTAGCGTTAGGGAAATCTATTGAAAAAGTCAAACTGGAGATCATAATGAATGTACTTCCAACTCAGTGTCTTGTGAAAGGAAGTTGACCTTCCATAACAATCTTCGGTGGCTTCTATATTTACTTGCTGGATGTCTGAAAGGAACAAAGGCATGGCCTGCAGATTTTTTGTAGGTTTTTTGCAACGATCATCTTCCAGCAATGATTTTGCAAGTAGATGCTGCATTGCTTTGCTCACCCATTTCTTTATGGAGCTATTTTATAACTTGTCTAAAATACCGGAGATTCTTGTTAACCACTTGAAAATTAACATTAACTTGTTTTGCTAAGTAAATGGAAAATCTTTGGTAACCTCTTGCATTAGAGACTAGAAGGGGGCTTAATAGAAAGGGGGCTTATTTACAATTTTGGCTTAGAAGAGAGCGGCTTATTGGCAAGTATGGCTTAATAGCGAGAGGGCAAAATAGAGCTTTGTTGGTATTCAAAAGTGCATTAGCACCAATAACTTCTCATTTTCCAGGCGAATCAGTCCTGTCATACAGTGAGCGCAGTGGAACAAAAATTTGTAAATATGGCTTTATCATAGTTCGCCATGCCAACAAATTCTCAAATATTTTTTTACCAGCAGAAATCTCTTGAACACACTTGCTTAGCAAAATTTTAGATGTACTTTGATATATGTATGATATATTTGTCGATAAACAATGACCAATGAAATTTTATTGGTTTTCAGGTGTTGGCTTTTCGAGGATGGATGGAGAACAAGTAGACTTCAAAGGTGGAGACATGATGTACAAAAATCCAACTTACAGTTTGGGAAGGACAAATCTTGGTCTTGAGGTTGAAGGTTAACGTATGCATGAATATTCATGCATGAAATATTCACCGGATTGTCGAATTTATTTTATATTTGGACGAATTTTTATTCAGTTTCTTACCCATTTGACAAATTTGTTATTTTTATGACGGGCAGTTTTCTATGACTGTAGCTGTTCTCAGGGATTTTTTATTTATATAGTCGCACGATAAATTTTCTCACTGATAATCAGTTGTTTTACGTGACCCCTCCGTATGTAATAGAATATTTGAGCCAAAGAGGACAATTTTCCTCTGTCATGGTGCCTGGAGCTCAATTCAAAGTGGATTCAGCCTATTCAGTTTCCATTTCATATTGATCCAATATCCGTAACAACAATAGAAAATTAAACCTAATCAATTTGAACTTCCATATTAATTGCCAAATAAAATTAAGATTTTTCTGCCATATAGCAATTTGGATTCTATTGCTTCTATATTTTTTGGGGCTGCTTTTTAGGCCACCATTTTTCTTTGGCCCCCCCATTAGCTGTCAACACTTTCGTTTCCGACCCCCTTAATAGATAAATATTTTTGTGGTGACCCCCATAAATTCCCCCGGCCCACCCGTGACTTTATAAATGAAAGGTCCCTTATGAGTACTTTTAACTCCAACCTTTACACCTTTATATCGGGTATTTTTATACGACAACACCTGTTTTTGTATGTACTTTAACTCCTAATTTCATTACTTTTTCTATGTTTTTCAGTTTTGTTACGGTATCTTTTTAAAATTCCAACAATTTTTCGTGCTTATTTTCGTCATTCCAGGACATTTAATTAAATTAAAATTATTTTTACTCGTATGTGTTCATAATGTTTCCTAATGCGTAATTCATGTTTAATGGAGAGTGTCGATGCAACAATAAGTAATATGACATCTTCGAATTCGTTGTCACGTTGAGTTGACGCAGTAAACAGTCGTATCTGACGTCCGAGATAATGTTGGAAATTTTTTTGTAATGCTCGTTGTAAAAAAATAACAGCCTAATAACCAGACAGCGCTGGGCGCTCCCTGATAATAACAGCAAAATAATTTTTCATACTCCGATGTATTATTATTTTATAATCTTATGAATCCAGCACAGACATTTGCACGAATGCATTGCACATGTAAGGCAGTTTAATTTAACCATGCACTCACTCGCACTCTGTCAATTTTGTCATATTTGCTGCTAGAAAGGCACTCCTTGAGCTCCATTGTCGTTACAAACATTTCATATTTCATTTGAGGGTTTCCTTCAGTAGAGCTAATTTTCAAGAGGCCCTACATTTAATAGGTACATTGATAAATTTGTCCGGAAATTCTTGTCACAGGAACATTTTTGCATGAATATTGTGCAGTGAAATATTTTATTTAAAGTAGTGCATACAGCTTGTTCTCAAAAACAGTTATAAGGGGAAAGATGCTACTTCGATTCTGCGATGCCAGATTTCTATGACATGACATTTGAAGTAGACTACAGGGTGACCCAAATAGACCCAAATAGATCAAGACTACAGGTGACCCAAATAGAGCTTCGCGAGCTAGATTTCACCTAGCTTCCTGAAAACAAAAGTTATTGAAACTACTTTGCATCACCATTTAGTTGAAATGCTTGGCTATCTTTTGAGATCCTGCATGCTCACTTATAGCTGTAACAACCCTCTGAAAACCAGATTCAAGAAAATTTCCAATACTATGGTACATTTGTCATTCAGAGTGAAATAATCGCCATCTTGTTTCAGGCCATGTTTTGCAATGGTTTAACAAATTGAAGCCGTCTAGGGAAATCTTTTGTTCGCAAAAGGACTGATGTCTGCTTCATTTCGAAATTTCGTGTTCTCAAGCCAATTTCAAATTCAGCTTTCGGTTAAATCTTCCAAAAGGTGGACTGGAAAAAGGTGACGATCGTTTCCCTTTGACTGAGAAATGGAAAAATAATCACATTTTTAAAACTGTAGTCAGAGTCTGAAAAATAATGAGGTCACACTGTCACTGACCACGAGGAAGGTTTCTAAAACAAAGGAATGACATAAACTCACCCTTTTTCTATTGCAAAATTAGGAAGGTTCCACCAAAAACATATTTTTGTCTGGAGGAGGGTTTAGCATTTGTAGTAGCCTGCGTGCAGCCTCAACGCTCCTCACCCAAAGAGTAGACTCTTTGGGTGAGGAGCGTTGAGGCTGCACGCAGGCTACATTTGTAGTTTACAGAGTAGTTTTAGCTTGAATTGACCAAGCAACGAGGTTGCCAAGCAACGAGGTTGCCAAGCAACATCTCAACAGATAGCCATAGCGATAGGTTTTCTTAAAGATTGATGATAATGATACAAACTTTTTATTAATACATTTCAGTTTACGGAAGCAAGGCGCGTTTTAGCTCGTGGAGATTCTTTTGGTCACCCGTAATATTGTTTTGTCATCGATTATGCCATTATATACACATCTTTATTTGCGTCACGAATAATAGTTCATGAAGCACAGCAATGATTTATGTCAAATGTATTTGCACTATATGTTCCAGCCTTTGTAGTTGAGTTCGGTGCAGTCAGTTTTTTTTAGCATTTATCAATTCTTATGTTCTTCGACCAATATGTCTAGCACATATATCAATAGCAGTCTGGTACTGCAAAGACTTTCAGATATGATTATAATAACTAATGTTGTGGCGAGCTCACATTCCTTATATTTAAAGTACTGCTCAAAATAGATGTCAGATGCAAAACAAAATAATTCCCTTTTCTGCATGAACAATTTTGCTTTATCCCAAATGTCACCTGACATCAATTTTGAGGCGGACTTTATTGATTCTGTTCCTTATTTATTGATTATATTGTATTCAATTGTATTTGCCTTTTCGATGTAATTATGATAATTATTCAGGTTCTATTTCCGATATGGAATTCTCAATACAGGTATGTAAATTTTGCATGACAATTTTTGTAAATTTGGCCCAGCTTTCTAATATGAATGCGAAATTTCTGTTGGTGTGTTGGTGTGTAGAAGCTCTGATAACATCCCCGACATATTATGGAGTCTATGAAACCAGGATGGCAACGTCAGCCAGAACGTCATTTTGTATCCGGCAAACCAAGTATTGTTTCCTACAGGGTGTCTCAAAAACTTGTTCGACGTTTGATTAGATATTGACAAATAATGATATAATGTACGGGCTCCATGGAAAGACAATCGTTCCCTAAGATCTTAAAATTTATTTTAGACACCAGAATCTTGCAAATCCACTGAATATTCACGGAGCTACAAGCTCTTGAAGTTCAAGTTTGTGCGAAAGCTGAAACCAGAGGCTTCTCCATAGTATTTGTAGTGAATATAGCATGGGGCTGTCGTTTGTTTTGTTTTTCGTTTATTTCAGAGCAAACCAAATGGGATTTGGAAAGGATTTTTGATAACCAAACTCTCTCGAACATGAATTTAAGCGTATGGATACTTCAATAACCAAACTCTCTCGAACATGAATTCAAGCGAATGGATACTTCGAGGAATTCTGTTGAGCAAAGTTTGAAAACGCAAATTTTGACAATGATTACAAGAATTACGCCACTTTCGAAATCCTGTTTGGTTCGCTCTGACATTAACGAGTGATATGGCATTGGATAACCTTGTGTCTAAAATTAAGTTGAGATCTTAAAAATAGGGTATCTTAACATGGAGCCTGTTTATTTTATCGTTATTTTTCAATATTTTATCAAACGTCGAACAATTTTTTTGGGACACCCTGTACACGTTACGTTACTGTTACATATTATCCAACAAGGCCACGACGAAAGCCCGTTCTTCAGTTATATGCCTAGGAACTATCTTTTCTCGTGGAACACTAAAATTCGAAATGAGTGAGTTTTACCTGGAGGCCTAAATCTGACGTACACAACGACAAAAGAGGATTTCCAAGTTGTGCAATTGAAAAGGACAACGTCATAGTTTCTCCAAGGCAAGGCAAGAAAATTAAAAATAAGGAACCAAAGGAAATAAAGCTAAATTTCTGAAACAAAAAGCAAAATTGAATTGCAGTTTCCGTTGTGGTTTCGTAAACTCCCTGACAAGTTAGTTTCCTAGAGAGGTCATCAGTTTCTTGCTATTCATAATGCTGTGCTTTGATTGAGGTAGAAGAATAGGTAAATATGGGCAAATTTCACTGTTAAATATTTTCCACTAGAAAGACATTATCATGGTTTTAGATCCATTTCTACATAGTTTAGACCTTAGTCAACAAACTTTCATAAAAATTATTACTTTGAACACACCCAGTCAAAGGCCACACCCATTTCAAGACCACACCTATTTCCGCAAAGTAAAATAGTTATATAAGAACAGCATTGATAATTCTTTTTCTAAATCAAATAGTTCTATGAGAGTTTTAGTACATGTGGACCTATAATAGAGCTATGCATTGAACTATAAAATTTTAAAAATTTGCCTCCAGCTTTTTTATCATTCAGGTTTTAAAATATGTATCAGAAATGTGAGTTATCCCAAAAACAAAAACCTCATTACCATGGCTATAGGTGATGCATGGTGGTGAATTATAGTTCAATGCATAGTTCTGATACCAATTTAGATACAGTGAAAATTTGACATGATTATCTTGTGTACTTTTTGAAATATGATTGTAAAGCAACTCAATTTTACGCAAAACCTCAAATTTCGGGGAAAAGAGTTCAAAGTTCGGATAGTAATTTTTTCATTGTTTATGATGAGATTTTGTGTCTAAAATGCCCCAGATTCATATTGAGGTCCCTCTATTTCTTCAAGTTCTTCAGCATATC
>REGM01000240.1:175875-229083 GCA_004194415.1 Aurelia aurita | reverse complement strand
TTGAAAGAATTTAGAGAACCGAAATTAACAAAAATTTAAAATTAATTCGGCTGTCTAATTGTATGACGGATTTCTACATGACCTCGGAAATCCAGCATTTATGAACTATGTAGTTATATACTGTGTAGTAGTCGTAGACTACCCTCACATGATGAATTACAGATCAGTCTGAAACTCGGATCGATTTGAAATTTGATGGTGCCTGCCAAATTGCTTCCCGCTCACACGGACATTTTCAACCCGATCTGAGTAAGTATTGAATATCTTGCAGAAAATTTTTTCTCACAGCTAACATGGCACCAAGTTATTCGCGGGTGAACGTAATGTTAATTCAGGTACTAAAATCTTAATCATTTCAACGTCGGTAATGGAACTTAGCATGAATAGGCAGTGGTTATGCCATCTGCCAATGAAGCAAATATTTTATACGATTGATATCAAAAGTAATTGCGTAAGCAAAGTTCTACTACTGTTGCGAAACTGCTGATCTATCAATACAAAACTGTTTAGTTGCGCATACCCGTTACAAAGGTATTGAAGTGTGGCTCCACCGAGAGACCCATAATAATCTTCATGATTACTTAAATTTACTAATGCCTTAAATTTTCACTGATAAGTAAAAGGCGTTTTGATTTCACTCAAGTTAGTCTCTGCATCGTGTCTTCTCGAAAAAGCAGAGATTCAATTGATTATTCGAGAGATCGCCCTCTTTGGTCTAGCTTTTTTGAAAACTACCAAATTCATCAACTCATCAGCTTCTCTAACGCAACTTAACGTGTGCCTTTGGATTAAAAACATAAGATTTGAAGCTATTGCCAAGAAAGAGCGAAGAGTGTACAATCAACCTAGTAAAACAATCAATGTTTCACACATTTGCAACATGTCGTATGAGTCATGTAAAGATATACAACCTGTATTTTTTAGAACAGAGTATTAGGAATTAGAATCAAATCTTAAAACTCTGTGCACTTCCTAATAGAATGTGTAAATGCTTGCGAAATGGTTCCTCAGTTTTTCATCGGACACGGGGTTTTTTTCTTAATAGACGATTACGGAAAAGATGTCGCCGGGGAGCATTTGACCAAGATGCATTGCGTTATATACTGGAATTAACAGTGCTCTATAGAAATTCAATCATTAAACGCAATGCATCTTGGTTAAATGCCCTGGCGCGACGCCATATTTTCGGTAATCGTCTGTTAACGCCAATAATCAGTGAAGGGTCACGCTGTGTTACATAACTTGAAAACTATGTTGTGCTGTGGAACAATTTGAGTGGCTCCGTTACTCAACGCGATTGACAAAAAATCCATTTCGTAGTCAGCATTTTTGGACAGTTATGACTCATACCGGAACAGATTCTGCCACTTGGCTATTTGCAAAATAACTAGGACCTAGGTGTTTCCCTGTAACTGTAAATACCCGTGTTTGACGGACAGCTGATCAACCATGTCGCAAATAGCTCTCGGCCAAGCAGAGACTTTCTTTGGTCACCTGGTTCACTAAATATTTTCTTTGTTGACTCAGGGATCATTCAATTTTGATGTAAAAATTTGGGATGACGACAACAGCAATGCAACTGGGTCGATTGGTAGCAGTAATTCATTTTTAATTGGACAGTTTAAGCGACCGATTCCTGTGACCGTCGCATCCAGCAAAGAGAAGTTGACGATTTATGACATTATAAAATCCATTATCAGAACAGGAGATGCACGTTTCGGAGCCGATTTCAGGTATGCAACTATTCATTCTAATAGCAGTTTCTGCATTGACAGAGTTTGTTTCAGGCACGCAATCTTGTGGTGCCAAGGATACGTGAATGTAAACGCTCAGGGCTACTGTTCTTTTTTACCATCACGACTAAATTTTAGGTGGAACTGTCAAATTTTTTTATATACATATTGGCATAANCAAATCTTAAAACTCTGTGCACTTCCTAATAGAATGTGTAAATGCTTGCGAAATGGTTCCTCAGTTTTTCATCGGACACGGGGTTTTTTTCTTAATAGACGATTACGGAAAAGATGTCGCCGGGGAGCATTTGACCAAGATGCATTGCGTTATATACTGGAATTAACAGTGTTCTATAGAAATTCAATCATTAAACGCAATGCATCTTGGTTAAATGCCCTGGCGCGACGCCATATTTTCGGTAATCGTCTGTTAACGCCAATAATCATTGAAGGGTCACGCTGTGTTACATAACTTGAAAACTATGTTGTGCTGTGGAACCATTTGAGTGGCTCCGTTACTCAACGCGATTGACAAAAAATCCATTTCGTAGTCAGCATTTTTGGACAGTTATGACTCATGCCGGAACAGATTCTGCCACTTGGCTATTTGCGAAATAACTAGGACCTAGGTGTTTCCCTGTAACTGTAAATACCCGTGTTGGACGGACAGCTGATCAACCATGTCGCAAATAGCTCTCGGCCAAGCAGAGACTTTCTTTGGTCACCTGGTTCACTAAATATTTTCTTTGTTGACTCAGGGATCATTCAATTTTGATGTAAAAATTTGGGATGACGACAACAGCAATGCAACTGGGTCGATTGGTAGCAGTAATTCATTTTTAATTGGACAGTTTAAGCGACCGATTCCTGTGACCGTCGCATCCAGCAAAGAGAAGTTGACGATTTATGACATTATAAAATCCATTATCAGAACAGGAGATGCACGTTTCGGAGCCGATTTCAGGTATGCAACTATTCATTCTAATAGCAGTTTCTGCATTGACAGAGTTTGTTTCAGGCACGCAATCTTGTGGTGCCAAGGATACGTGAATGTAAACGCTCAGGGCTACTGTTCTTTTTTACCATCACGACTAAATTTTAGGTGGAACTGTCAAATTTTTTTATATACATATTGGCATAAAAATTTGCAGAAACAAACATAAAGTTACAAGACGATACCACAAGGAGCATTGAAATACATAGCAACCCTGTGGCAATTTACAATTAACCTAGAAACTTAGTTAACTACACGGTTTTACAACTAAACGAGAAAGAAAATATTACAGGAGAGAAGAAAATTCTACAAGCTTTCATTGCCAATTTTTTCAAAACTTTTGGAGGCCTTGATATATTCTAGCATTGCTGTAAGAATTTTTGCATTTAATTCAAACGATAACTGTTCATGGCCATAGAGGATGATTTTTGCAACTCTTCGTTTGAAAGATTTATTAAACCACGAGGCAACAATATCCCATTTACTCTGTTGAGAAGATCGCGTCTATTTGCATCATAAGTATGGCAGAGTATTATGCTTACTAAGTCCAACACATAGCTGGGTTAGGATGGATAAACCTTTTGGGTCATGAACGCTGTAGACGAACTTTGGAGGTGGACGGACAATTGAAAATAAATTTTTCGATTTTTTATAATTTTATAGATATAAAATATATAATTTTATAATTTCACAACTGTCATGTGAAAGGCACAGCAACAGAAAATCAGACCATTTCTTAAAGAAACGCAAATTGACTACCAAATACACGCCCAAGTCTAGCGTCCTCCGTGTCCTCGGAACTGTTTACTTTGTATAGTTAGAAAAACCATCCACGTATATTTAATCAGGCACCTAAGATGGTTTTGCCACTTGAATTTGATAATTTCTGTGACGTGTAAATTTCACCAAGGTATGGGTACGACGTATGACTGAGGATCATACTTTTCGACAAAGTCAAACAATTTTCGTTTCTTGTCCCCAAATCTTTGCTCCGTGCGAGATCTCTTTTTATTTCCACAATTTGTTGTATATGTTTCAGAAATTTTTTATTCTAAATTCTAATGTCGCTAATTTCATGCTTCCGCTGCTTTGAAAGAAATCAGCTCACTATTTGTCGTGATCTTTGTTCTTAAAAATGTTTTCATTCTGGCACAATTTGAAACTGCCCTCCACAAATATTTAAGTTCTTTAGCCATGGTTTGGCAAAGCTATACTTGACACATCGAGCATTGCAGACTTGTATAAGAAGGTAATTTTGGGTAAATTAAAAAACAGTGTTTTAATTGGATAAACTTAGTGTGATACAACAAGAGTGCAATAAATTAATATGTTTGTTATATTGATACAAGGCGAAAAAAGTACGTTACAAAAGATATAAAAATAAAATGTCCGCCTTGCAAATGTGATAAAATATTCGAACGAGAAACTAAAAATAGTTTTTACTTTTCCTACTGCAAAGGTTTGAAAATAATATTTTGCTCTGTCGCCTTGCTTTTTTCCTGTCCAGAGTTTAATGCTGGTTATCATACCATTCTTTTAGAAAAGATATATTTTGCAGTGCATTATTATCCATTTTTACTAGCCTGAATCACAGGTTACTTCGTATAAAGTTGTAGAAGTAAGAATAGTAATTGTTACACAACCTTCAACCTCTTTCTTGTCGTTGTTCTCTCTGTTATGATGTTTCTTTTGTATGCTCACTCCCACTCCCCCCGCCAAATACTAGGCCCTACAACGACAAGAAAGAGAACGAATCTTGTACCGAGTGAGTAAAAAAAATGTATAGATGTTCGAAAGCCTGTATGTAGCTCTCAAACCATGTTTAAGATTCTTATAAGCTGATAATACTTGTGTTCTTAACATATCAACTTCGATAAGAAAATTTAGTTTGTCAAAATCGGTCTTGTCGTCGTCATACTACAAGCAAAAGCATCATCTAAAAATCCTTAAAAACAGGCCTAAACTCATTGATAAAATTTGCTAGCAATTTAGCCCCACAGCTATCATAGCTCTAGCTAAAAGCTAACATATCAGCTTAGATCAGGACATTTAGTTTGTAAAATCGGTCGTATCATTCTCAAATTGCAAAGACATCTCAAAATCCTTCAAAACATGCCTAAATTCTTGATCAATTTGCTAGCAATCCAGCCTCATGATAATTGAAAATAGGTAAAAACAGGCTGAATTTCAGTCCAAAGTGGATACGATTATGCAGCAGCCTTTCTGTGTACCTAGTGGATGTCTGAGCTGAGCGACAAGATATACAGTATTTGATTATGATAGCTGTGGGGCTAAAATGCTAGCAAACTTGATCGAGGATTTTAGGCCTGTTTTGAAGGATTTTGAGATGAAACGTTTTTATAACATCAGTTGTAATACGAGAAGGACGAACCAAATTTTTTATCGAAGTTAATGAGTTGATATGCTAGCTACATACTTATTATCAGTTTTGTAGGAATCTGACACATGGCTTGAGAGCTACAGGCTTTCAAACGTCTATACATTTTTTATTCGCGCGGTATAACAATCATTTCTGTTAATTCTACAACTTCATACAAAGTAAAGTGTGCCTGAATTCTGCTAGTATTTTTTCAACAGTGGTTGGTGTGCAGAAAACTTTTATGGTAATTATTACTGTGATGTTTATTGCAAAGAAGATCCAGCCATTGGGCAATACACTTGCGATAAGAATACAGGAACAAAAGTTTGCAAAACTGGTTGGAAAGGATCTAGCTGCCATGAACGTAAGTAATTGTTTACTCAAAAGGACTTGCGTTTTTGCAACATGATCTTTGTTTGCTGATGTTGAATTGAGATTTTATTGGATGCATAGAATAGAGAATATCATCTAAGCCTAAGACTGTTTAGTCCTTTACTACTCATGATAATGCAGCTGGATTTCCTCTAGGTGCAAACTATCGCGTGGGCTACATCTTAAAAGAAAAAATAATTTCGTTATTTAGCTGGATTTACCTTGAGGTTAGCCAAACAAATTACTCCAAAATGTAGCGTGTGCGACATTTTACAACTACAACTGATGCAAATCCAGCTAGAGATCGTTTCCAGCAAGTAGTTGGTTAATTGCTCACATAACCTTTCTCTCGTAAGCCGAACAATACGTTATTGCTCAATATTACAAATCCATATCTATTCTGCTATAGCTATCTGCAGAGCTCGCTGTGATCTGGCACATGCAAATTGTTCTTCACCAGGCCAGTGCGAGTAAGTACCATGACATCGGTTTCATAATTCTTTTTATTTTTGTGCTTGGTCATTGTATTGTGTAGGGTATAGTGTGATCTCTCTTCTAGAAAAATACAATAGAAAGATACTTTGGGCATTCTTTGTACGTATAGTAAGACAAATTCTCTTGTCCCTCTTTTGTCGTGCTGCTTGAGGTGAATCGCACAATAGACGATTACGCTAAAGATGGCGTAGGGGAATTTTTAACCATGATCCTTTGCGTCGAATGGTGAATCGTCCAATCAAACCAATTGCAATTTCTTGGAATCGTTGTAAAAAATTCCTCGATGCCATCTTTAGCGCAATCGTCTATTGTGTTACCGTAATATGGAAACATTTTAAACCAATAAAATGTTTTTGAAAGTCTGCCTATCACGAATAAAAGGTGTAAATGAAGCTCTGTTTCAAACTTATTCAAGCCTGCGGCCTGTAAAAAGCGGGCACTTCTTTGGCTCACATGGATTTTGTCGAAACTTATGTACTCATATTGCCTATTTGAACCCCTGTTGTTTCATCGTCGATTTCTTGCTTCATTTGATGCAGCTTTTTAGTTAAACCCGTATCATCATCATGATCGTAATTATTTTAAATTCGTATCATCATCTTCATCTTAATCATCTTTATTTCAGTTGTTATGTTGGTTGGAATGGTTTCCTTTGTGACCAATGTTCTACAAAGCAAGGCTGCGGTAAGTGACTTTCAGTTTTCAGTTTCATATGATTTATNTACTTTGGGCATTCTTTGTACGTATAGTAAGACAAATTCTCTTGTCCCTCTTTTGTCGTGCTGCTTGAGGTGAATCGCACAATAGACGATTACGCTAAAGATGGCGTAGGGGAATTTTTAACCATGATCCTTTGCGTCGAATGGTGAATCGTCCAATCAAACCAATTGCAATTTCTTGGAATCGTTGTAAAAAATTCCTCGATGCCATCTTTAGCGCAATCGTCTATTGTGTTACGGTAATATGGAAACATTTTAAACCAATAAAATGTTTTTGAAAGTCTGCCTATCACGAATAAAAGGTGTAAATGAAGCTCTGTTTCAAACTTATTCAGGCCTGCGGCCTGTAAAAAGCGGGCACTTCTTTGGCTCACATGGATTTTGTCGAAACTTATGTACTCATATTGCCTATTTGCACCCCTGTTGTTTCATCGTCGATTTCTTGCTTCATTTGATGCAGCTTTTTAGTTAAACCCGTATCATCATCATGATCGCAATTATTTTAAATCCGTATCATCATCTTCATCTTAATCATCTTTATTTCAGTTGTTATGTTGGTTGGAATGGTTTCCTTTGTGACCAATGTTCTACAAAGCAAGGCTGCGGTAAGTGACTTTCAATTTTTCAGTTTCATATGATTTATCCATCAGTCCTAAATACAATCAATACAATTACTAACTCTACAATTTCAAAAACATATAGATATTAACCAAAAAATTACAAGTATTTAACACTACTATACTAAACCAATACAAGAGGGGATGGTTGAAAAATTGTATTTAAGATTGATAGACTAAGGACGAGCTCTCTAAATAGGTAAATAATGATTGCGTTTCTTCTCTGATCTAACTAGCTGACCCTTTGTGGTGAATTTTAAGATTGATGATCATATTTTAATTTGTAGTAAATGGCAAGTGTGCACTGGGAAATGATTGCATATAATTTTAAGATCAATTTTAAGATTGATAATTCTATTTTATTTGTAGCAAATGGCAAGTGTGTACTGGGAAATGACTGCGTATGTCATGCTGGGTGGACTGGAGAGCTTTGCAATCTAGGTATGAGAAGAAGATTGTATAGATTTTATGCAGAAATTTATTTCACTAAAATCTATCATACTATCTATTTAGATAAAATCTGTCATATTTTGCTAGAGTTAACATTTTATCTGAAAGCTTGTTTGACAAGGCTTGAAAAAATGAGAAATTACGATCAAACGTCTCAGTTTTAGGTCAATGAAAATTGCACTATTTAAATTGTAAGGAAACGCAGTCCATAATCCATATACTTTTACATGCAAGGGGTGCATATTTGTTAGCTGTTTTTACTCCCTGGAGGATGAACATGCTCGCTGTCATTGTTTTGAAATTGAAAGTTATCCAAATTTTATCAAAATTTCTAATCCTCCTTGGAGCATGTTTACATACAAGTCCTACGCAGAATAGCCAATAACTCTCGAACGATATGACCATTTCTAGGGAAATGGATTTCTACATCTAAGTTGACATTTCTTCTACAAAATGATTCATTGAAATCCTGTCGAGAATTCATGATTATAGGGTACAGTTCGACAAACCCTGATACATCATTTTGGGACACCCGATAGTTTACACAAATCTTTTATAATTCTCATGTCTCTTTTGTAGATCAAAATTCCTGCAGAAGTGGTCCTTGTTTGAATGGTGGGACATGTGTTAACAATGGTTATTCATATAATTGCACATGTGTCCCAGGATACACGGGGAAGTCATGTCAGACAGGTAGACAGATTTATCATTCCATGCACCTTTGATTCTGTCCCAAGCATTCATGGTGCAATTATCATTGCCGCACCCATTCCAAAATTTGGAAAAGGGGTGATAAACAGCACAGGCGTAGGAGCCATGGGGGCTGGGGGCGGCAGCTCCCCCAAAGTTGGAAAAAATTACCAAAATCAGCCTTTTTGGGGCAAAAATCCACCCTAAATCGGGCAAAAAATTTGTTAAGCAATAAAAATTTTATTGGGCAGCCCCCCCAGATTTGATCTTCCCCTACGCTTATGATAAACAGCAACATAATCAAAAGTTATCAAAGTAACTGCAATTTACTACTTTTGTAAAGGTTTGGCCATTTTATGTTTAGTTGTACAGGGAAACAATTAAAATGAAATTATCTGCTTTATAATTCCTCCTGTAAAAAATAGATCATGATCAGATAAAAAGATTGCGAAAGAGTATACCTTGATACTTACCATATTAATAAATATTGGCCTTGAGCTTTGCTTTAAATGTATGGTGGATTGATGGGCTATTTTGCAATCAGAATGAATTTTGTTTCATATATGAGCTCCACGATATCCAAAGGATGTTTGGCCAAAGCTTTTTCACATTCTCGGTATAGCTAGATTATACGTCCTTTTGCTTTGCCCTTGGTGGTGCTGTGTAGTGTATCGTCCTGGTAATTCTCTCATTTTGTATTGTCCTTGCTTGAGGTAAGCTGGTTGGAAAGTTTGCAGATGTCAAGGCACCTTTAGATGTCGATATGGAAGTTGACCAACATTTTTATCAACTCAACGGGATTCCTTGCTATTTCAAAGCTAAAAAATCAAGGAAGCTCCACAAATTCAGAAGAACAGCTTGCTTTTTTGCTACAAAATATATTTGTTTATGCGAATTTGCTGCAGAGTCGATTGTTAAACAATAATTTATATCCTTCAACTATTTAATTTTTGTAAAACAAAGTTCTTTGTTGTCACTTGTCAAAGCAGTTTATGGTTGTAAACGATAGGATGTTGCTCGCGCTAGAGAAGTGCAAGGTTTCCTTCCTCTATCCTCTTATTAATGTACTTTTTTCACCCTAGAGATTAATATGTGCCAGCCAGATCCTTGCAAAAATGGAGCCCAATGTACGAACAGAAAAACTGATTTTTATTGCACTTGTCCATTGGGATTTAATGGAAAGGCATGTGATATAAGTATGTTTTAGGTTGAATATTTCTTATGGAATCTCTTCGTATTCCATTAATGGCCATATTTGAAGGTTTCAGTAAAAAAGCTGCCCCAAAACTTGCCCAAAACATTGACCTACTACAGGATATTTTATCAAGGCCAAAATCTATTTCGTTATTTTGAGCTATTGTTTATCTTATGCCCAAATTAAACCTATTTTAAACTTGATATGGTGTATAGCGGGGTAAGAATGACAAATGAACATATATCAAAAGTCTTACTTTGCAAAGTGGATCGCCCAGTATTCGATAATTTCAGACTCATGCAACTATTTGTTGGACTGGGGAGGAAAATATCAATTGCCTCGAATGGCTAGCCAGCATGGAATACGTAAGACTGTATGGACGGTTGATATTTACGAAGAAAAATAAGATGTTTTACTTATACGACGACCATATTCATTTGAATCGGTAAGTTAAGATTGTAATAAAGCGGAAATCAAAGATATTTTCATTAGTAGAATAAAAGTTTGCATCTTACACTTCGTGGCCAGTTGCGTAGCGAAAAAAGACTTGGTCATTATATACATGCAAATTGTCTTGCTACTTCATGAAATCATTTCAAAACTTACTACTGTAATCGTAAACACTGGACTTGTTTGGGGTACCTTTTTCTACACGCGTCATATTAGTCTATGTATTATTATTTTATGTATCTTTACTGCCAGGTACATATATCTGAATATTGCAGCAATAATTGAATTAGTCCTCAGTTATAATGAACTAGCATTGCATATTTTCATCCTTAAATATCTGTTTATTTTTAGATATTGATGATTGTGCAACAAATCCTTGCAAGAATAGTAATAATTGTACAGTAAGTATGACCTATTGGCAGTGTTTCATCTTCATAAATGATATCTCGATGATGCCATTTCTGGTGGGAGCGTGTTATCATTGATAGAAATTTGCTGTCCCAATCTCTATCATTCAATGTTTATGGGATCTTGTATCAATAGACAGTTAAATAGAAAACAAAATCAATTTAGCAGGTCTTTATTGTTGCTGTTTGTGATTTTTTTAATTACTTTATTTCAAGTAAAGGCAGGAAAGATTTCTACCCNTGCATATTTTCATCCTTAAATATCTGTTTATTTTTAGATATTAATGACTGTGCAACAAATCCTTGCAAGAATAGTAATAATTGTACAGTAAGTATGACCTATTGGCAGTGTTTCATCTTCATAAATGATATCTCGATGGTGCCATTTCTGGTGGGAGCGTGTTATCATTGATAGAAATTTGCTGTCTCAATCTCTATCATTCAATGTTTATGGGATCTTGTATCAATAGAAAGTTAAATAGAAAACAAAATCAATTTAGCAGGTCTTTATTGTTGCTGTTTGTGATTTTTTTAATTACTTTACTTCAAGTACAGGCAGGAAAGATTTCTACCTATATTGCAGCTAACTTAGGCCTACTACGCATGCTGCATCTAGACATGGGACCCCTAGTTTAACTTCCCTTCCGAAGGACGTTTTTAATGATTTGATTTTTCACTTATTTCTTCGCTAAGGATTTTGTGTCAAGATTTTTCATAAGGACTGCAGTAATGTGATTTCGTTGAAATGATAGTGATAAAATAGAAACTGTATCTATATTTTGTTGGAATTGATGGGAGTTTATTATTTACATGTCGACATAGGTATACCTAAACTGTTTTTAATCATCATGCAATTTGAATTTCACTTTCTTGTAGGATCTAGTGAATGATTTCAAATGCAAGTGCTTAGCTGGTTACACGGGAAAGGACTGCAGCAGCAATATCAATGAGTGCCAAGGTTCTCCATGTAAGAATGATGCGCAATGCATCGATGGGATCAATAACTACACGTGTCAGTGTCGAGTGGGATTCACAGGGATAAAATGTGAAACGAATATCAATGATTGCGTTCCAGATCCATGTTTAAATGGAGGTATAATTTAACATATTCTTACTAATTATGAGGTATCAGCCATTTCTATCGTATCTTATCATATCAGCACAGCTATATTTTTTTTGTCAAATTTTGTTGGCAATGAAACTGAATTGTTATCTCCAAAGCAGTGTTTACCGTTAAGATTTTCTGATTACATAGTCTTAAGATTATATTGCAGAAGAAGCTATTTTTCATATGTCTGCTATATCAAATTAGACAGTTTATTGTTTGCCAGAATCTGTCATCTGTCTATTATCGACCAATTTCAGTGAAATATATGTCCACGTTAAAATATTGTCACGTGATAAATATCGATGGAGTGTCGTAGAAATCGGAAGACCAGAAACTGTGAAGACATAATTTTACAGCATTTGGTTCTATCAAAAATTTCCAATTTTAATTTCAATAGCAAATATATGCGACTAGCAATTGATACGAAGTATCCTGCACTATTTATATGGTGTCCCAAAAAGTCCCCTCATTCGATAAAACGCCAACATTTTATTTCAAGTTCAATCTTCAATTTTCTTTGTTTGCCAAGGACGAAATATTTTCCAAGGTATAGGCTAGCTTATATTTTTGATTGGTTTAAAAATTAGCAAATTTAACTCTTTTAGGGCTCCTTGGTTTTGAAATGTACTGCAAACAGCACAGACGTACCAGATTAATCTCTTGGTTGTTGAGCTTCTAACTTGTTCATAAGTGTTAGAAATAAACACATACTATCATGGGAGACTTGGAAGATCAAGCAAATCTAACAATTTTGGCTCTTATGCGAGATGTAAAATGTTTCTTAAACATTATGGCTCAAATTTGGGGTTTTCAGTGTGTCATTTCGTGCCCTTGATTGAGAACAAGCATTTTATGATGTTAGGATAAAGATCATTGACGAAACAGTTCAAACAGAAATTTTAATGACAGGTTTAATAATCGAGTTGTGGTGTTTTTCTAAACAGAGGGTCTTTTTTGGAACACCCGGTACGTTGAAGATAGTCGTAATACTCCTACTTGCAAATGCACAAATATATGATACATTGCCTCTAAAAATGGAAGCGGTAAAAACGACTATTTTTCTTCTTCGTGAAATGCTTCTGTTATACCGTGCTAGAGGTCGAACACTACATAGATAGAAGTCAAACGAAAAAATAGTTTGAACTCAGGTGATACATGATAGATCTATTTTTTCGTGTTTGCCGAGCCATTGTTTCAAACAACTTCCCTCCTAGCCTTTCATAGATGCAATGACTGCGCCACATTTTTATGGATCGAATAACTTCTTTTTCAGGAAAGTGTAATGATGGCATAAACAGTTTCTCTTGCAACTGTTCAAAAGGTTTTGTTGGTAAAACATGTCACAACGGAACAGATGAATGCTCTCCTAATCCATGTGCAAGTAATGCTAATTGTACAGACCTTCATCTAGATTACAAGGTAAGCCTTGTCCTGATGCGGAGAAAGAATTTCTAATGACTTCAATTCTATTTGTATTGAAAACAAACAATCCTTTTGTGAAAGTCTATAAATCCTTTCTGGAATTTCTTCACAAAGATTGTTGAATCAAGTTGAAAGGAGTTGAATCATGTTATCATATGAACAGTTGTTTTGTTGTAGAAATTTCTGTATGCATGGTATACGGGTAAATGTAGTACTTCAAGACAAGTATATATTTTTTGGGCTCTGCAAGATCGGAATATTTCTAAAAACGTTTATAAACTGTAGAAGCAGCAGGGCAAGAAATCTAAGAAAAATGGCAGAGGAAGTTGTCGTTTTTCGGATACGTTGTATTGTACTTGAATCTTTTGAGACGTATTTGAAGATTTTACTCAAAAGGAAATTGGGAGACAGACACTGTTCAAAGAAGTGAAGCAAATTGGTAGAATACTACATGTACCGGAGAGATTCTAAGACAAAAGAAGAATTTCATAATCCAACCCTTCATGATATTAACATTCCCTTATTTAAGGCTGGTTCCCACTGCGTGATGAAACTCGCAATTGGAACGACATTTGACTGTTGTACCTGATTTTGCAACCTGGCTTTACAGACAAAGGTCGTTCCCAGTGCAAGACGAACCATCATCGCATTTGAAAATTTAGCGATGAAGAAAGCGATGATTGTTCATAGCGCAGTGGGGACCAGCCTTTTAAATTTTTTAGTGTGCGTGGCAGGCAGGATTTACTTGAAGAGACTGTCAAATAGATATCAATGAATGTTGAACAAATGTTCAATGAATGTTCAATGAATGAATGTTCCATGCAACGATGCAAAATGCGTTGGGAAAATTAACCAATTTGTATGAGTTGTTTTCCTTGGCTTTATTTTAACTGATTTTTTTGTCGACTTTAACATCTATCAAAAAATCGTTTCATTTAATTTTATTTCAATTTATTTAGTGTGCGTGCCAGGCAGGATTTACTGGGAAAGATTGTCAAATAGATATCAATGAATGTTCAAGTAATCCATGCAATAGTGGCACATGTGTTGACAAAATAAACAAATTTTCATGCAATTGTTTCCCTGGTTTTACTGGAACCTATTGTGAGGTTGATATCAATGAATGCCACTGTAAGTAGTTTTTGTATCTATTTCATTGTTCATACATTTTAAAACGAATATTTTTATTTGACTGTTGATTTACTATTCAGCATATTGGAAAGTCAAATCATTTTTTCTTAAATTTTGATAGGTGCTCTCTATTTTCGCCTAATTTTCAAGGCAAACTACTTTCTACAAAACACGTTTATTTCAAACTGCAAGGGATCGTCTTAATTAAAGCAGACTTTTTTTCGGTGGCAGTTCGGTGGCAATTCTTCCACCGTAATCCAAAGCATCGAAAACCTAGCTGGAGTTTTCTTCGCAAGACGTTAGAGGTTTGAAATTTTTATGCCCTAAATCTCCGAAAAAATCAGCCATAGACACTCCGCTAACTCCGCCGATTCTTTTGAGACGATCCCTAAAGCTCTGTAGAAACATTTGTTGAAGTAAGTAAAGACTTAAGTAATTATAATCTCTCTTGGCTTATATATATGATATTATATATTAATTTTTTTTAATCATAATATATTAATACTAATATTAATTTATATATATATTGGCTTAGATAACGTAAATATATCTGTCGACGCCTTGTTTGTGGCTCACAAAACTTCAATGGAAGATCCTGATCATGTTTGAGAGACAAAAGGAGAAATGTGATGATGAAACGGAACCAAACTGATAAAGACTACAGGCATCAAGTAGCTTGTCAAACGGTTCATAGTTGTTAACAGAATTTTGACAATTTTGACATGTTGACAAAATCTTTGATAGCTAAAATCGAACAGTGCTTCAGTTGAACATATGCTAAGTTAAAATTTGGAATCCAAAGAACAATATTCTTAAAGTATTTTGCAATCACCTATCTAAGTCGAATATTATGTTTGTATCTTTGCAGCAAGTCCCTGCGCAAACCATGCAAAATGCATCAATGCTATCAACAGCTACAAATGCCAATGCATGCCAGGCTACACAGGACTAAATTGCGAAGTCAATATCAATGAATGCAATTCTAATCCTTGCATTAACGGCGGTACATGCAGTGACGGCATCACAAACTACACATGCAACTGCATCACAGGGTATCAAGGCAGCAATTGCCAAGATAGAATAAATCACTGCCGCAAAAATCCTTGCAAAAATTCTGGTACATGTGTCAATGAGCTGGCTGATTTTAAATGCGTTTGTAAGGTTGGATACACTAACAAAACATGTGATGTCAATATTGATGATTGCTCGCCAAACCCATGCAATTCAACTGGCACTGATCGTTGTGTTGATGGTATTGCACAATTTACATGTCAATGCAAACAAGGATACACAGGGAAGCTATGCCAAACTAGTAAGTGCACTTTTATAAAATTTTCTCCAAGTTTTGTTTCAAATTCGATCGAAATGGTCGTGAAAGTCATAAAGATCGCAGAGTATTGTTAGCAGTAATCCGTACATCACCGGACGAACTGCCTTTCAATACAATATGAAGAATTTCAAGGACCAGACGATAATTTAATTCAATGCGATTTGATTATATTTGAATTATCTCAGATGCTACGAATTACAAGTCAGACTAACTGCTGGCATAACGTTGTAGAGCCGTGTTATGTTCCATTATTTCGAACTGTGTACAGTTAACCTGCAATGTTTACATTTCAGCAAAAACAACAGTTGGTTAAATTTGATAACTAACAGCTGTAACCTTAGCTTTCGTACTTTACACGATGAAATGTTAAAGTTTGTCGCTTTTACCGAACTGCATGGAAATAGAAAAGTTGTCATTACCCAAAGCGTAAAGACAAGAACCGTCACTGAACATGCCATACATTTTTCCGATTTGAACGTACTAACAAACTAACAAACAAACTAGCTAACTAACTAACTAACTAACTAACTAACTAACTAACTAACTAACTAAAGTAAGATAAGTCATGCAAGATAAGAGAGTATATGAACTGAACTGCTCCCAAAAACTATGTGGACAAACACGTTTTTACCTGTAAAGTTTGTATCTCTTATTACTGTAAAGTAATGCCATAGAGGCATTGATCGAAAAATTTTGATGAGCGGATTTTGAAAATTGAGAGCAATTATAGTTTTGAGCTCAGAAAAGAGCGTTTAGTCCCCTGTGAAATCTATCACCTTTTTTTGTTTCAAATTGTAGAGACAACAGTCTTAGGTGATCGGAAAGCCCATTTCNCCCAAAGCGTAAAGACAAGAACCGTCACTGAACATGCCATACATTTTTCCGATTTGAACGTACTAACAAACTAACAAACAAACTAGCTAACTAACTAACTAACTAACTAACTAACTAACTAACTAACTAACTAACTAACTAACTAACTAACTAACTAACTAAAGTAAGATAAGTCATGCAAGATAAGAGAGTATATGAACTGAACTGCTCCCAAAAACTATGTGGACAAACACGTTTTTACCTGTAAAGTTTGTATCTCTTATTACTGTAAAGTAATGCCATAGAGGCATTGATCGAAAAATTTTGATGAGCGGATTTTGAAAATTGAGAGCAATTATAGTTTTGAGCTCAGAAAAGAGCGTTTAGTCCCCTATGAAATTTATTACCTTTTTTTTGTTTCAAATTGTAGAGACAACAGTCTTAGGTGATCGGAAAGCCCATTTCTCTTGATTTCAAATATACAATTCAATTGCTCGTAAATTTTATCCTTTTGGAAATATCTACCAAAGATTAAACCCTAGTGTTGGTTACTGCCCCTATACATCCTTAGCAAAGTTTAACAAATTTATCTGTTACCTGTCTATTAAATAGGGCTCATAACATTGGAAGTACACATGGTATGAACATATAGTCTTCAGAATTGAAATAAGGAGGACACGGGCTCTGAGATGATGTAAAATTGATGTCGGTACAATTTAAAACAAACAAGTTGCTAGAATTCCAAGGGGACCAAACCCCGTTTTCTTACCTCAAAACTCAAATTCCTCTCAGCTTGCAAACTCCTCTCTTTGAGATCTTTCGATTGATATCTGTTTGACATTGCTTTGATGAGAAATACAAACATTAAAGCTAAAACATTCTTTGACCATCTAGCTTTTGGGAGCAGGGGAGAGTGTGGTTAGTTTCCACAGGAATAAGTTGTGACAGTCACAAACTGAATGCAAACTCAAACCGAGGAAAACTTTACCGATGAAGTTTTCTGGGATTTTATGATGTACTTCTTTCAACTGTATCAGCAAGACAACTTACTTCTGTGACAACTAGCCCCACTGTCCCCTACTATAGATACGGTGGGATAACTTGAAAATGTTTGATCTTTCATATCATCGAGCAGATTTAAGTAATAATAACATTTTAAATTTTCGTTTCAGATATAGATGACTGTGATCCAGGAAATTTAGAAAATGCGATTTAGGGAGCTGGTGTTGTTACTGAGTTTGGATACTGTGGACCGAGTGGAAAATGTATTGATGGTATTGCATCGTATAACTGCAGTTGCAATCAAGGATGGACGGAAAAGCCTGTGAAGTTGATATTGACGAATGCAAGTCAATGCCTTGCAAGAATGCAGGCACATGCTTTCAAACAATTGATGCCAATTTTCGATGCGTATGCAAGACTGGATTTACTGGAAAGGATTGTTCAACCAGTAAGTTTTCAAGCTTGTTATCAACAGCCAATGGAAAAGTTGCTCTTCCAGTCTCGAAAAGATGTTTGTACATGTATGAATGCGTTCTAGTTTCCACGAAAAACCAACTGCAAGGGTTTCTGTTCAAATCTATGCAATTGCTTCATTAAATTGGTACTAGAGGAGAGGTTTTGTAAAACGCTTATCGAAGATTTGCTTTGGTGCACTAAAAATATCCACGTCTAGAAGGCAACGATAGCTCTTGTATTTGCCAAATGCAAAAATTTATTGTGATCTTTTTTGATGATGCTACACTTTGACTTCGGGTAATTTTTCTCACTTTTGAATTATGGACAGATATGTTTTCATCAAACTTTCCTATCATATTTCGTGCCTTCATATGCAGCAATTCTTTAGAAAACTCGTAGACTCTACATAAGCGTTTCGATTATCACATTTTAAATCTTCTCAATCGACCCAGTACATAAACAGCTACGCTACATGTGGTACGGTGCAGTGTGCTCCAAAAGATGACAGAAACGCTTATTTGAATTGTTTTTCCTTTTTTTTATAAGTCTGTCTCACATTTGCTGTAGGGCATTTATAGTGTAAGAGAAATTCTTAGTTATATTGCAAGAAGAACTACGACCTGTTATGCATGGGTGCAGTGTTTTGCGCAATGGGGATTCTGGGCGGGGAGCAATGGCGGCAGCAGTTGTTGTCATTGTTGTTCTCTCGTCCGGGGTTTTTTGTGATCATGCGCCTATGCCGGCCTAACATCTAATGTGAAACAGATCTCCAGTATTTATATGGGTATCCTATCGTTCATGTGTAGCTTTTTTTAGTTGTTAATTGGTTGTTAATTAGNTGGTTGTTAATTAGTTGTATTGTCTTTATGTATGGCTGCGGGGTGGTCATTGTCTTTTGCTCCCTGTGGTATCGTCTTTGTAGTTTTGTAAAGTAATTCATATGTAGTATCTTAAGTAATTTGTTACTGTAAAAGTTTTAAATTGAATATATAAAAAAAAACAAAATAAAATCGTTCGACGCTCTAACCGTTATTATTGTAAAGGAGCCTCTATTTATATCGTCAGATTGGTGTCTTCAAAGTTGAAAAGTTTCAAATCTTCGTATGTTGGAATCGGCAAATGTTAGCTTAGATATTTACAATAAAACCAAATTTTTACTTTCCCTTCTAACCAGAAAGAATCATTAACGTGTATTCTAGAAAACCTGATATCTGCTGCATGGAATCTTTAACTGTAAAGCTCAAAATTGTTGGATCATATGACAATTTGATTGGCTTCCAAATTGAAAATCGCAATCTTCCTTGTTTTTGATAGTTGAAAAGAGTGCCTATTGCTTAATTGTAGTTCGTTTGATGCTCCATAACCTCTTATTCTCCAGATTTCTCTCAGCACCTCTCATGTTTCACCATGATCCATTAGAATCTCAAATTTCTGTCATTTCATTATTCAATTAATTACGCCAATGCATGAAACCAAATTTAATTCTCCCCAAAAGATCCAGAATACCGAGCTGCTAGAATAACTACAAATAGTCCTTATGATGCTTCTGCTATCCCTCTGCTCCAAAATCTTGGCTGACCGTCAATTACAGATCTCATCAGAAAAGAAACAGCATCGCTGACCGATAAGTCATTGAATCCACTTGCTCCTCAATTTTTAGGAGAACTTTCTACTAAATGCTCAGAGGGTAGTGATCGCAATCTTCGCTTTACCTAAACAAATTTACAGATACCTTTGTTAAGAATATGTACAGGTAAAAAAACTTGTTCTTATCGTGGAGGCAAAATTATAAATTATAGAATGAACCCTCCCTGGCTACCTTTAAAGATCCATTTGAGAGGTACATTTTAATTTTCTATTTACTTTTGTTATGCTCAATCGTATAAGTATATCGTGTAAATCACATCTGAAATATGGTTATTTTCTTAAATTTAGGCTTTTTGACAGGTCAATTTGCAAAAGAGTTAGTTGTAACTGAAATCTGTAACCTGTATGAATATTGAAAAATGAAATGAATTGAAAATGAACGCTTGATCACGCTGGAAAACGCATACATAATCAAACTTTCTTTCCATTCAAATGCATCAGAGCTACTTTTTGCAGTGAACCAAACACGTTGGTTTGATGGGCCATATTTCAGTTAATATTCAGTCTATTTGAGAGTTAGATATGCCGCTCTTTGTGCTCAAGCTTCTTTGTTGGAAAAGGAAAAATTTAAAAAAAGTTGAGACTCCTTCACAATAACAGTTAACACATTGAACAATCATATCAGGGCACCCTGTGTCATGTCTTTGAAGCTAGACAATTAAAACTAAAACATGCTATACTTTCAATACATTGTACCGTTCATAGCCATGAAAATACACAGCGTCATCGAGTTCTGGCTATGACTGGTACTTGCAATGTCCAACTTTAGTTAACTTCAATAAAAAGAAAGAAACAAGAAGTAACGTAAATTAGTAGAAGCTAAAAGTGTGTCTGAAAATAGATGTCAGAAGATTCCGCGAAACAAACATTTGGCTGACATCTACTGTATTTTTTGAGACAGATCTTTGCAGTTGATAGATCGAAAAATTCATATACGAAAGTTATTTTACGAGATTATTTTAAATTNAATGGGCACCATGCGCATAATACTGGTCAAAGCCTAGACCTCGTTGAATATCTTGTTTTTTCCTTATCAACAGATACATCTTGGTGTGCAAATCCGTCAACATGTTTAAATGAAGGCATTTGCATAGATCAGGGTAACAATTTTACATGCAATTGCAGTAGGGGTTTTGAAGGCAGACGTTGTGAAATAGGTAAGAGCTTTTTTACTCGAATGCCAAATAAAACAACTGTTTAAGCAGCTGATGCCTGGTCACACTTTTGTCTTATTTTTTCATTTGAGAATTTTATTTAGTACAGACTTTGGTGCATATTTGCACTCAGATGAAGAATCAATTAATAGTAGGGCTATTACTATACGCAATTGATGCGATCATGGTAAACAGATACGAAGGATATTTCAAGCAACAGTAGCAAGTCTATGCAGTAAATGGCTCCAGTCCTCAACACATTGCTCAGTAGGTTATAAATCACGAGTTACGAAGTCATGTTGCTAGTAACCCCGTCATCAGGGTCTGCCAATATGGATAAAGTTTAGCATGCTCGATGTATGCTCTTATTTGCTGAAGTGCCTTTTCCAGTGGTGGCACCAGAAAAAGATAAATCGGGGGTAAAAGTCCAAAATGTTCACACTGTATAGGACTACAATTACATCATTAGAAATAGCCTGGCAGTCATTCTGCAACCTCCCTTTCAACATCCTTTCTAATGAATTGACTTTCTTCCTTTCATTGCCCCATTATAATTTGGTCGTTAGTGAATCAGTATTTGAGCTTATGTAAATTGTAAGTTCTGTAGTCACTCAGTAGTCAGATATTTTTCACACACCAGCCTTTTTTCTAGCTCCGTGTCTGCACACGTAGAATCGTAAGATAATTGTTGTTACCTTGATTCCTGTTGAAAAACTGGTGAGGAGGGAGGGGGAGGCGATAAGGAATACCTACACCTTTCCCTAGAATCTTTCATTGACAAATGTAGTTTAATTTTTGGAAATAGGGGCTATCTACCTTCTTAGCCCCCCTCCTCGTAGTTCCACCACTGGCCTTTTTCATGTCAGTTTCTTCTTGAAAATTTCTTCTCGCTAGTACTACAACCTTCTCTAAATAATGAATGCATTTGTTGTCCTTCCATTTAATCTGTAACGTCTGATATTGCAGAGATCAATGAATGTTTAGCAAGTCCTTGCCACAACCGATCTGATTGCTTACCATTACGTGGAGGATTTCGCTGTATTTGTCCACTTGGATTCACTGGCCAAAGATGCACTATTAGTAAGTGTCTTAACTTTCTCTTGAATTCACATCATCCGTCTAATGTCCGAGTTACAAAACATGTACCAAGAGTAGTAAGTAATTCGTGAGACCCGAGCGTAAAATCAAAAGTAATTCGAAAGCAGCAAAGTCACGGCATGTAATTTCCGCTGAATTGGTTTTATTTTCCATTTCTTCACATAGCGTTTTGTAAATCCCTTGTGAACTAGGATGGTATGTTTAAAAGTTATGAGATCTGGAGACCGAATTTGCTTTGAGATATCAAAGAATGATCTTTGTCAAACTTGGAAAGACTGATTAAATTTTTTTTAGAACGAACCATAAAGGAACGAACCTTCTATATGATCATACATTTGTTAACGAACATCACCATGCAAATTTATGACAATTTTCATGCTCGTTGAATGTTCTGTCCACACGATACAACGTTCTTGAAAATGTGTATGAAGGTGCCATCGCAATATGAAGTTGTCGTGTACAAGTTGCTACACAAATTGCATGAAATAAGCTCATGTGATTGCATGCGAGCTTGCCATTGGTTTATAACTTAAACAAGCTTGAACATTTGTTTGGAAGAATTCGCAGGACATAAAAATCTGAACAACGTCATCAAGGAAATGGCTGGGATTGACGCAAAATATAACTGGGAAAATGGGATTGAACTCCCCCTTCGGGACCCTTATACTGTATGATGATGTTCACACAAAAATGTATGATCGTATAGACGAGCCTTAAGGATTTTGCATGGTCGCACAACACCGTAGGTTATGATACACCATGACAAAGTTGTTCTATTCAACAAAATGAGAATGTGACGCTCCTTATGAACTTTACTTTACAGATATTGACGAATGCAACAATCATAAATGGTAGGTGCAAATTGTTTCAATGCTATGATATCTGAAGGGATTTATCACGTTCAGATCAGGACGTTACTCAGTAGGGACAGTTAACCACCCCCTTTAAGAATGTTTAGAAAACGATAGAGAAACTTAGAAATTATAGACTGTGATTTGCTAATTTTTTTTA
Source organism: Aurelia aurita (assembly GCA_004194415.1). Taxonomy (NCBI): domain Eukaryota; kingdom Metazoa; phylum Cnidaria; class Scyphozoa; order Semaeostomeae; family Ulmaridae; genus Aurelia; species Aurelia aurita. The sequence goes on along the minus strand of REGM01000240.1, from coordinate 206,409 downwards.
TATAATCCAATAAAAAGTTACAATACATATTACTAACTACACTACTTACAAAATACTATACGATACTATTAGAACGATACCCCGGGGGGCAATAAACTGTGACTACCCCGCGGCCATTACATAGAGGTGAAAAAAAAAACAGATATAAACTACTAAAGTTTGTCTCAAATTAGATGTCACGTGAAAATGTCCGCGAATAAAACAATTGAAGTGTTTGAATGGTTTTCTAACATTTATCGCAGACCTCGTGTGACATCTAACTTGAGAGAACTTTAAGCTACACGACGGTAATTTGCTAATTTCTAAGTTTAATCGTTTTCTTAATATTTCTAGAGGCAACTGCCACTGGCAGTATTTCAGTCAAATCTCGTTTATCTGTAGCCACCTTGAAAATATCGATCTGTGTAGGGAGGTGATTGAGCCCCTCCCTTATGCGTATCCAAAAGTCATATTTCTGTTGGCGTTTTTTCAATGATGTATGTCATGTCAATTGGAATTAAGACTCCATCGAAGGAACTTTTAAATAGATACCGAAAATGTACAAATTTTTGGGTTGGTTTGTGATGTTGTTTTGGATTGGTTTGTGATGTTGTTTTGGATTTGTTTTTGTTTTCGAAATAACAATGAATGACATTGCTTTTCAAGCTCAATGCGACTTCCAACGATTCTTGACATTTCTGACTGCCTGAAGTTCTGGAGTTACAACGAGTTTACAAAGGTTGATGGGATCCCAGCTTTGTTTTAATTTCTTTCAGCACNAACACCGTAGGTTATGATACACCATGACAAAGTTGTTCTATTCAACAAAATGAGAATGTGACGCTCCTTATGAACTTTACTTTACAGATATTGACGAATGCAACAATCATAAATGGTAGGTGCAAATTGTTTCAATGCTATGATATCTGAAGGGATTTATCACGTTCAGATCAGGACGTTACTCAGTAGGGACAGTTAACCACCCCCTTTAAGAATGTTTAGAAAACGATAGAGAAACTTAGAAATTATAGACTGTGATTTGCTAATTTTTTTTTATATAATCCAATAAAAAGTTACAATACATATTACTAACTACACTACTTACAAAATACTATACGATACTATTAGAACGATACCCCGGGGGGCAATAAACTGTGACTACCCCGTGGTCATTACATAGAGGTGAAAAAAAAAACAGATATAAACTACTAAAGTTTGTCTCAAATTATATGTAACTTGAAAATGTCCGCGAATAAAACAATTGAAGTGTTTGAATGGTTTTCTAACATTTATCGCAGACCTCGTGTGACATCTAACTTGAGAGAACTTTAAGCTACACGACGGTAATTTGCTAATTTCTAAGTTTAATCGTTTTCTTTATATTTCTAGAGGCAACTGCCACTGGCAGTATTTCAGTCAAATCTCGTTTATCTGTAGCCACCTTGAAAATATCGATCTGTGTAGGGAGGTGATTGAGCCCCTTCCCTTATGCGTATCCAAAAGTCATATTTCTGTTGGCGTTTTTACAATGATGTATGTCATGTCAATTGGAATTACGACTCCATCGAAGGAACTTTTAAATAGATACCGAAAATGTACAAATATTTGGGTTGGTTTGTGATGTTATTTTGGATTTGTTTTTGTTTTCGAAATAACAATGAATGACATTGCTTTTCAAGCTTAATGCGACTTCCAACGATTCTTGATATTTCTGACTGCCTGAAGTTCTGGAGTTACAACGAGTTTACAAAGGTTGATTTGATCCCAGCTCTGTTCTAATTTCTTTCAGCACAAAATACACCCTGAATTAAATATTTGTTGATTCTTTTACTTCTACTCGCAAAAAAAATCACAATCAATCTACTCTGTGGCTAAAATAGAACGAACTTACAGGGTGAATAGACTTAAGTTTTATCAAACAAGGTCCTTCACCTTGGTTTCTTATGCCTTCAATAATGCTCTGCCTTTATGTAGGTTACGACCTTCATGTTAAATTGGATAATATAACTTTTGACAACAAATAAAATTATTTGTAAAATTCTGTTGCTCAAAGTAAATCTTTATAAGTTTTCTCCAATGGCAAGTCATGAAAGTGGTTTGGTCGCAGCTGGTCGCAGATTAAGAACTTTCCAAGATCACCGATGTATTGAAACTCCATGAAATTTCAATACGTTACCACAGGTTTCAAGCCTGATGAATTGGCATTTATTTAAAAAATATTTTACCTAACTGCATGCAAGAGAATGATAAAACATATACTCCTTTCTCATAACTACATAAAAGTGTAATAAAGAGTCGAAAAATATAGTAGACCTAATTGACGTTGACTTTCACTTCATCGGAAATCAGAAACTATTTCTGACGAAACAAAAGCGAAATGTCAGTTGAATCTACTAAATGTAAGAAAATTCATTGAATGCTTTTGCTAATCCAAGACGTCATGTTCCGAGTAAACCCTAATTTTGATTTACCCGAATGAATTATTCATGTCTTATTTCGATATTAGGTGTGGGACTTTTTTCATACATAGCTTTATGCCAATTTCTAGTTTTTACAACATGTTGTCCGTTACAGCAAACATGGTGCACGATGTGTTGACGGTATTGGTTCATATTCGTGTGTCTGTCCGGCAAACACAGGGTATCAAGGAAAATATTGCGAAGGTGAGTTTGAAGTGCCTCACATCTTGTTTTTATTTCTGAGCAACATTTTTTGTTGATTCAACTCATCAACAATTCTCAGATTTCTCCTGGATTCGTTAAAGATCTTCTAAAAAAGCAGTTAATTGATAATGAAAAGAGATAATTTACAAAATTTCTTCTCATGATTACCTTTTCAGATGTTGATGAGTGTCAGACAGTTCTCTGTGCTGGAAGAAAAACGTGCTCAAATACAATAGGAAGTTACAAATGTGCATGTAGATCTGGGTTTTCTGGTGCTAATTGTCAATCAAGTAAATATATCTTGTTAATTTTGATAGATATACAGGATGTCCCAAAACAACACAACTTTGCTTTAAACGAAATTTTTCAGAGAATAATACTATTTGAAATCATTCATTGTACACCAACTAAAAGCACAATCTATCTTCTTTCCAATGATATTAAGTTGGCCTATTTCATATGCAGGAAAGTGGTAGGACGTTTACATCTGTTACATATACAAAATTCAAAATTCCTGAGAGATTATACATCATTTTTAATAAATGCATCTCATGGACCTAAATTTGTACATTTTCCCCTAAGGGCATCACGAGATGTACTTCTAGGCCTGAAATGTTTAAAACATGTTTTGATGCTTCTTTTGGTAAAGAGTGTTTGATATCGCTCTTACAGCATTCTGCTTCTTAAAAAGGCCTGTCTTGCCAAATTGGCCCTTGGATGATAAATAATTCCTTCAATGCATCCAAACTGCATACTATTGGAAAGAAGATGCATTGTTCATTCATTTAGTATGCATAGGATCTTTTCAAATATTGTCATGTTTCGAAAATGTTTTGTTTCAGTTTGCAGTGTTTTATCTGGGACACCCTGCAGTAGCTCCTGTCTTAGGGTCTTTAGTTGTGTGACTATCCCATTCATGGCTTTGGAACGGTACACTGTATCTTAATGCATGTTGTGTGTTGTAACTGGCAGTCACTTTTTTCATCACAAATTCAAATTCTTGGTTTTGGATTATTTTGGCAACATATATTAGCATGGGTTAAAAAGAACTGACACGTTTTTAATTCATGCAAGAGTACGTTTATAGAAATGGTAAGATTGAGAAAATTCAAAGAGAAAATAAAGTTGTGATTTATGAAAAGTTCAGGATGGGACCAAAACCATGAAATCGCTGGCGTGATTGCTCAGTTGGTAGAGCATTTACATACAAAGGCACTGATCACTGGTTCAAATTCCGCTCTGGTTGTTTTTTCGTCATTTTACGTTATTTTGCAGTCATGAAATTTAGGCTACGTTCCCACTAGAGCATTTTGCTGTAATTTTTTTATCTAAAAATACTTATCTTGTTAGAACTTGTTTCCACTGCTCCATTTTTCTTCGAGAACCCTTAGAAAATCTTCGTTTTTGTGACTTCGTTTCCATTAGGACTGTTTTGTTCACATTGTTTTTGTGAGCTCGTTTTCAAAAACTTTCCTATTACAAATATGCTTTTTTGTAAAACCACGGGCAATAATGCACCGTATTTGTACACCGTATTAAGTGTACGTTTGAAACGAGGACATCGCTGCGTAGGATAACCGATGCGTGGGCGCCGCAGGCGCCAATTCAATTCGATTTAGCAATCATCAATGGCGGACTTCTCGTGGTTATTAGGCCATGCCGAAGAGACAACAAAACGAGGGAAAAGAACATTATCAAGGTAAAAAAAATTCACATTTCTAACATACAAATACGGTGCATTATTGCCCGTGGTAAAACCTCCATTTTTGTAAGCCTCGACTTTTAACATGGTTCTTGAAAATATCCATTTATCATTGCTAGACGCACTTCTGCTGCAATTTTTCAAAGACGGATTTAAAATCGACATATAGTAGAAGACAAAAGTTCTTTTCGAAGAAAAACAAAAAATTTTAGATTCTCTATTAAAAAAGTATATGATTAGAAAACTTTCTGATTAAGAAAACGTACAACTAACTCTAACTTTGTCGTAAGAAATTTTGATGTGTACTTCTCTCAATCCTCCTTTATCAAGATATTGATGATTGCTCATCGAATCCTTGTGACGTTCAACGATCATACCGATGCTCCGATAAAGTCAATGGGTACAGCTGTGAATGCGTACCGGGATGGTCTGGAACTCATTGTCAAAATAGTAAGTATGATCTAGTTTTCTCCAACTAAAAAATTAATGGCATCATTGCAGGGTTTGGAAGTATGGATATGAAAATGTGCAGCAATGTTTTTTGTATTTTACAAGTCCTAATTATTAAAATTTATCAGCAAGAGTATACTAGCAATACATTTTATAAATATAATAGCGTGTTTGAGTTTACAAGTAAAATGTTTTGGATCAGTCATATATATCCATCTTCGGTTGTATGTAAACTATATATTTTATAGTAGTTCGAACATCAGATGATCCTATAAAGTTCTAATTAAAATTGACTTCTAACATACGTTATCCGGACTTTGACAGGCAAAATTTGCACCAAAGTTGAAACTTTCCCCGAAACATGTTTTCTGTCGTAAAGCGGGAAAATTTGGCTTTTGGCTGATAGAAGTCGTAAGTGTCTAATCCGATGCTTGTCGCTAATGTGATCATATCCAGGCTTGGAACAATTTTGTTTGTCAAGAGAACAAGAAACCCTGTTTGTTTGTTGTAATAAAGATATTTTGGGAGATTTCATTGCGCTGAAGTTGCTTTTTATGTTACCTGGTGGAATATAAAAGTAACTGGACTCGTGTGTTCTGAGGTTTTTTCGTTGATCCACCCAAAGACTATTCAATATGCCTTTCTCATTCTCTAGCTAGACATGCCTGTCTGATCCATATTCTTACCATTTTATAACAAAACTTCGATCTTCCTAGGTACCAACTTTACCAGTCCATGTGGATGCAAGCATGGAGTTTGTTTATTAACCAATGGCTTGGAAAAATGTCAGTGCAACGTAGGATACACAGGTACAGAAGTAGATTTAATGCCTTTTTTGCAAGCAAGTTATACTACAAAACAAAGGAAGACACGGGGCTTAATTTGTTGGCAATTTAACACGATAAGGGGGGGGGGGAGGGAGATGCTGGGATACTAAAGAGGGTTTACGGACTTCTGATTGGTCACTCTTTATTGACAGCTGCATAGTGTGTCATATCGTCTTGTCATCTCGATTTGTATCTCCTTTTTACGTTAGTCCTACATAGATAAACCTACAATCTTAGACCAAAGGTTAGAAGGCAAACGCTGGTGTATTGGCATTACAGGCTAGTGAATAAAAAGTGCTATTTTATTTGGAGGATCCCCCCTCCCTATGTCAATGTTGTTCTGCAAGTTTGGCTAATGAAACTTGCGCAGCTAAGCACTTGCTCATACGAACACAACATTGCAATTTGGTGAGGGGGAGGGGGGTCTCTAAGATGATGATAGGTACAAGAATATGGTGACTATTTCTTAACTTTAGCCCAGGATTGTCTAGAATACAGATTTATAGAAGCTTTTATTTGATTAACGATTTTTTTTATTTTAATGTAGATAAGTTAATACTATATTGTAAAATCTTGTACTAGACCCGGAAAATAACTCTGTAGAGGAGGAGATCAGAGAATTTCCTTCATTTGTACTTTTAGTTAGAATATATTTGACAATAAGGAATAACTAGGACCGGTTACTATAATCAGAATGACATTCGTTAAAATCGCTGCTAAATAAAAATGTAGAGAGAGAGTTGCAAGACATCCTGCCATAGATCAACCCAGGACATTGAGCTTGAAACTTGCCAGACCATGTAGCAACAATCAGCTCAGTGAATGTATTTATAAGTGAACTTGATACCTTTTGCGACTTGAAGGAATGGATTTAAATTAGGGCATTTACTTTCCTTGCAAAGTAAGTACTTTTTGGAATGAAAATATTTGAAGTTGTATAATGTCCTGTTCATAAGGCTTTCAAATTTTTCTGTCATCATTGTTAATATCAAGTTGATGTTGTTGTTATTATAGCTCATCTTCTGTTTTGCATTGATAGGATCCAAATGCATTGTCGATATTAATAAAGATGCATCAAAGAAAGGTATGAAGAATATATTCATCATTCATTTCATTGGAAGAGAAGTCTTCGAAAAACAGTTGTATTTGTTCGAAAATCAATCTCTTGCAAGCTCCTGCGCCATTTATCCTGTATAATTCATTTGGTCTTCATAACTAAACCAATCAATTTAGGTAGCAATTTACTTAACATTATTACTAACATAAAACAATCCCTTGGCTCATTACTCCAACAAACTAATTGCCAACTGGTATCCCCTTCTTCTTCGCTAATACTACAAGAATGTGTGTCAGATTTTGTTGTCTACTTATTTCACACAAGTTGGTCGTTACTGGTTGTTTGAGTTAGAGTTGTATGGGGGTGGGAGTCTTAAAGAAAAATTTGTCAGCTATGGGCTGCAGCTGTATATTCCAAGAACCAATGTTCTTGCCAAATATCATTTCAGGCCCAGATGTTGCCATTGAGCTACTGTTGTTTTCTTAGCATTAAAAACAAAGTACATCATTTTTCAGAAATTGCTCACAATTATGTCGGCTGTTCAAACCGAACTCTTACTTGCATTTTATGAAATATTAGTATCCTTTGCTTTTAGCTGCCGAGCAAGCAGACAAAGATAAAGGTGCGTACGCAATGTTTAGAAGCAATTTTAGTTTTTGCTTCAGATAGCACTGCATTAGTAATATAAAAATTGAGGACTTTTCGTTAAATAATAAATTACCAATTAATTTCCATTTCTTTTATGTTCGAAAGTTTCAATGTCGAAAACTCTATGAAATTTCTTGTAATGGTTATCTTTAGAATGATGGTAATTATGTTCTTTTCCTTCCAGGAAACTGAAATAAATATATGACCAGATGTTTGGATGCAAATATTACCTTTATTTTCCTTCCAACAAGATGGTTCTTTGGAAAAGTTTAATCGAAATATTCCCACCAATGTGTCCAGCATTTTCCGAAACATTTTTACCATACAAGGTGGTGGAAGCTCCATCCCAGGCTCAAAAGGGATCTATAGTGGCCTGTAAGAACAGCACGGCAGATTTTAATAGAATAAGTTTGCTCATATAAGTTAGCTTTTCTACAAAAGATCTAAGCTTGTAAAAATTTGTTTATGATTCATGATGGTAAACCTCAGAAATCGCCGAGATTTGTCAACTTATCCTGAAGCCTGTACGAGCTGTATGGTAAGTACGAACATTTCGTTCGTTATTCAGACTTAGCAAATAGCAGCTTTCAAATATACCGTTCCTCAACGCAGTTTTCGTCTTTTTTTAGGGAAAAAACGGCTGACATTATACCTTGGCATCATATTTGGTATTCTAGCTCTTATCATCATTGTGACGACAGTCTACATATACCGTGTCAGGAAACGAAGGCTAGAAAAGGCTAATATGGCCAAAAAGAAAATCTCAATTAAGAAAGCTGACAGTAAGTTTGTTCTTTTAATTTATTTTTGAATTTATTTTAACAATAAACTTTTCCTTATTCACTGTCACTTTGGTATTTCACTGAACAATGTTGAGTCATGTTCAGCGATGCTATGGCCAAATGATTGAACTTTTCACAGAACATCTGGCTGAACATGTAATCAACGTTCAAGGTGCGAACTTTAATGGATTTCTCATCTCATTGTCCATGCGCGCACTGCACAAAATTCACTTACCTCGAAAAACAACCAAAAACACCCGGAAGACTGAATGTGAATAACGAAAATAGACTCCTCAACGACCCTCATGACCCAACGACCCCAACGACTGAGTTTTTGCCGTTCACATTTAGCGTATTTTAGGTCTGTTTGCCTTTCATTCCCAACGACTCTAACAACCAACCCCAGTGACTCCAGCAAATGTAACAATCTTAAATTGATCAAAGGATTATACCGGGTAGAGAAAAAGAAATTTTTCAATTTTTTAAAGATATTCTTTCGTGCTTACTCATGTCATATGGATTTGAAGCCTTTAATCGACTGATTAATCACTCTGTTCGTTAATGTTCTAACCATTGAGCTCTTTGGTCACATATTATTTTCTGTGCTCCAGTAGTTAGAGTTATTGCAAACACTTGGCTCCCCTATTTCCACACTAAAATGACATCATTTTTATCTTTTTGCAGCTGTCTCTTATTCTAATATTGATAAAGAAGGAGTTGTGTTTGGAGATGGTACAATGTTTCGTAATCCTGCATTTAATAGTGGAAAAACTAACTTTGGAACGGTTATAGAGGATTGATTTATAATACATAATATTGCAATGAATTTGAAATATTTATTATTTTTAATATCATTTAATAGAAGAATATGTTTAGATCAACGCATTCGTGCTTTTGGAGGAAGTAAGCAAGAACAAGTCAGTTCTCAGGAGGGTTAGGGGGAGAGTGTGACACTTTTCCGGTGCGGTACACTTTACAGAAAACGGTTACTTACAACCTTCGAAGCGTATAAAACTCGTAAATTTCTTTGGGTAGGGTGAATGTGGGGCAGGAGACACTTGCAGTCATGGGTAGTATTTCATGCTATTTTTTTAAAAGTATATTTATTTGAAAGATTCTCATGTCATTATGTTAATATCTTTCTGGTTCTTCTTTATACCTACAAGGTCAATCAAAGTATTGTACGAACAAATCGTTTGAAAATTTGAAAGCGTGTGAGTAGAAAAGAAATTTAATGTTAGACTTTGCCGAAATATAACGTCATGAATAATGCCTCGTTTTCAATAAATCATTGAGTTGTTTATTGTGGAAAAGTTGACGTAGAGATGAAAGTTTACTTCATTAAAGTTGGTCATAACATTCTAAAGATATTGGTAATTTTGAAGATACTAGGAAGACTAGAATGCTTATCAAACTACCAGGTGTCCCAAATAAAAGGTAACAGATTTCAAAGAACAGAAGGACATATTACAATGAACTTACTAATGGAAAATGAAATGAATTTACTGATGTCAGTTTAGCAAGTCATTATTTACTTGCTGAAATTATCAGAAGAAACACGAATTTGCATCCAAAAATAAAAGATGAAGCAGGCTTCATTAAAACTTTCATTGCCGCTTTTAAAAAGCAAGTGGTGACTGCTCCCATAACTGCTAACAGGAGAATGTTTATGTTGCGATTGGCGACAAGCAGATGGATTAGATTATTTCTCCGAGGAGGGCCGGTGAGCCATGCCGATCGAGGGACCCAGTGGCGTGCTGGCGGGTGGGGCAAGTGCCCCCCCCTGTGAGTGAAATACGAGGGGCGCCAAAACGCCAATCTCTATACGCATGGGCGCCGAAGGCACCCTTTTAAAATTGCTTATCAAATGTGGAAGTTTCGTACGAGGATTCCTTTAAAAGTTGAGAAATATTTCACAAATTCACANTCATTAAAACTTTCATTGCCGCTTTTAAAAAGCAAGTGGTGACTGCTCCCATAACTGCTAACAGGAGAATGTTTATGTTGCGATTGGCGACAAGCAGATGGATTAGATTATTTCTCCGAGGAGGGCCGGTGAGCCATGCCGATCGAGGGACCCAGTGGCGTGCTGGCGGGTGGGGCAAGTGCCCCCCCCTGTGAGTGAAATACGAGGGGCGCCAAAACGCCAATCTCTATACGCATGGGCGCCGAAGGCACCCTTTTAAAATTGCTTATCAAATGTGGAAGTTTCGTACGAGGATTCCTTTAAAAGTTGAGAAATATTTCACAAATTCACAGATGAGAGTGGAGATACCTGGAAATTCTAAATTTGAAAGAACTATAACTTCGGTGTAACTTCTCGCGTTTTTGTTTGGCGTGATACAAAATGCATATCACGATGTGAATGAAAGGGCCCTCCCCCATATTTGTGCGTGATGCGTTATTGGCCATATTTCCGTAAGTGAAATCGTGGAATCTCTAGGGTAGGGTGGGATGGGGTAAGTGGGTCTACGGGGTAAAGTGGGTCTATTAAGCTTTTTGCTAAAAATATCCTTCCTCGTCAAATCGAAGAAAAGTTGGCTATTTTTCTCGTAATGCCTACATAATAAGCTGCCTTTTCATATCAGACATTCGTCTTAGATTTATCTCCATTCGTTTTATAAAATAATTTTACTGAACGGCCTACTGTGGAAGAATTTCAAAGCCGAGAAAAACTTCCCCTTCCACTGTTATTTTGATTTTCTTGTCCACTAAGTGGAATTGAAATAAAAGTTTGATCTTTTACAAATGAAATAACGTTTACTTCAAAGTCATTGAGGCGATAATTCTGTTTCTGTATATTCATTCTGTATATTCACGTGTGCTTCAAGAATTTGCTTAGGCCAAAGCGGCAAAGCTCTGGTTTGGAGGTGAAGGCAAATTTAAACTTTCAAGATTAATACTTCAACTTTGGAAGCACCAGCATCAACCAGCAAGGTATCTATGTTCAAGTTAACTTTTCAGGACTAGTTTAAAACTTATTGCGAATTGACTGGAGCTAAATTGGCATTGCTAACTTTGATAAAATCTGTTACCTTTTATTTGGGACACCTGGTACGTTGTGTGCTTAGCTTCAAAAGAATAAGATATGTTTATCACAATCCTGCATTGAGGAATCAAAATCATATGACAAATTTCCATAACGGTGTGGCTGATAAACGATGATGATACCCTATTGTAGAACACAAACGCAATGGTGGAATCATAGCAAAGCAGCTAAAGTTCCTTTCAAGGCATTCAATTCCAAGATTTATATCATAGAATTTTACACCAACCCTTTTAAAGATTTAACCTATGCTAAATGAATGCAACTAGACTATGAAAGAAAGCCAAAAAGCTACTTCTCTCGCTTAGACTTTTCATGTAATTTTGCTGCTAATTGGGAGGGTGNGCTTCATTAAAACTTTCATTGCCGCTTTAAAAAGCAAGTAGTGGTGACTGCTCCCATAACTGCTAACAGGAGAATGTTTATGTTGCGATTGGCGACAAGCAGATGGATTAGATTATTTCTCCGAGGAGGGCCGGTGAGCCATGCCGATCGAGGGACCCAGTGGCGTGCTGGCGGGTGGGGCAAGTGCCCCCCCTGTGAGTGAAATATGAGGGGTGCCAAAACGCCAATCTCTATACGCATGAGCGCCGAAGGCACCCTTTTAAAATTGCTTATCAAATGTGGAAGTTTCGTACGAGGATTCCTTTAAAAGTTGAGAAATATTTCACAAATTCACAGATGAGAGTGGAGATACCTGGAAATCCTAAATTTGAAAGAACTATAACTTCGGTGTAACTTCTCGCGTTTTTGTTTGGCGTGATACAAAGCGCATATCGCGATGTGAATGAAAGGCCCCCCCCCATATTTGTGCGTGATGCGTTATTGGCCATATTTCCGTAAGTGAAATCGTGGAATCTCTAGGGTAGGGTGGGTTGGGGTAAGTGGGTCTACGGGGTAAAGTGGGTCTATTAAGCTTTTTGCTAAAAATATCCTTCCTCGTCAAATCGAAGAAAAGTTGGCTATTTTTCTCGTAATGCCTACATAATAAGCTGCCTTTTCATATCAGACATTCGTCTTAGATTTATCTCCATTCGTTTTATAAAATAATTTTACTGAACGGCCTACTGTGGAAGAATTTCAAAGCCGAGAAAATCTTTCCCCTTCCACTGTTATTTTGATTTTCTGGTCCACTAAATGGAATTGAAGTGAAAGTTTGATCTTTTACAAATGAAATAACGTTTATTTCAAAGTCATTGAAGTGATAATTCTGTTTCTGTATATTCATTCTGTGTATTCACGTGTGCTTCAAGAATTTGCTTAGGCCAAAGCGGCAAAGCTCTGGTTTGGAGGTGAAGGCAAATTTGAACTTTCAAGATTAATACTTCAACTTTGGAAGCACCAACATCAACCAGCAAGGTATCTATGTTCAAGTTAACTTTTCAGGACTAGTTTAAAACTTATTGCGAATTGACTGGAGCTAAATTGGCATTGCTAACTTTGATAAAATCTGTTACCTTTTATTTGGGACACCCGGTACGTTGTGTGCTTAGCTTCAAAAGAATACGATATGTTTATCACAATCCTGCATTGAGGAATCAAAATCAAATGACAAATTTCCATAACGGTGTGGCTGATAAACGATGATGATACCCTATTGTAGAACACAAACGCAATGGTAGAATCATAGCAAAGCAGCTACAGTTCCTTTCAAGGCATTCAATTCCAAGATCTATGTCATATAATTTTACACCAACCCTTTTAAAGATTTAACCTATGCTAAATGAATGCAACTAGACTACGAAAGAAGCCAAAAAGCTACTTCTCTCACCAGACGTTCCACACTATGAGCAGTGTATAATTAACAAGATGAGATGATTATGTTCTATGGTATCAGACTTTAGAAATCTGGGGCTGGTCGAAAAACACAATGGTGGAAGACAGAAGCTGCAGTTGGATACAGTTTCATCTTGCAGTAATGATGCAATGTTAAGACCAGGGAGATTAAGTGGCTTGCGAAAACCAGGTGGCTTGCGAAAACGACGCGCGTTTCCTCTCCCTACTTAATCTCCCTGGTTAAGACAAGTGATAGAGGCCGTGCTTATTAAAGAACTTCACCTGGAACTAAATAGCAAGGACAAATGGGGAAATTCGAACGCTCTACGCGATAGAAGGATGGCATTCGATACGATAAATTGGTCGAATCTTGAACTAACGAACACTAGAAGAATTCAACGCTGCTTACGCTGCTTAAACTGATCGTCACCGAGGAGGTTGCCGAAGGGCAGTCAAAACATTGGGAGCATACAAATAACGTGTAAGTTTGTTCGTAATTATGGTTTTGGCTGGAGTGCAATTTAGCGGGTGGCATTCAAATGTTGTGTTGTTGTATGTCATAGGGTAAGGGTTAGGGTCAGAAAATGGTTTTTAGGGTTATTTAGGGTAAGTTAGGGTTTGCTGGAGTAAGTTAGGGTCAGTTAGGGCAAGGGGTTTGTTTAGTTCAATATCTGCAAAAGGAATATGACATTTATCGCCGCCCGCTAAACTGCACTTGTCCCATGGTTTTAGAAACTTAAAAGTAGGTATGAAACTACCCAAATGCAACTCACAAACGATTAGACGATTTTGACTGAGTAGTGTTGGAGAGTGGAAGGTAATGTTGCGATGTTAAGAGTGGAAATAAAGCAGCTTAAGGAGAGACCACCAGAAAAGAATTTAATTGGATGTCTATAAAGGTTCAGTTACCCTAAATTACCCATCTGTCACCAAAGGATCTATTTGTGCATCTACCGGGTGAATCAAAGAAATTTAAAATGTTTCAAAGCCTGTAGTTTGCTACCTATTCATCAGATTCCTTAACCCTAATTTGTTTTTACTGTAAATGTTTTTTTACTAACCCAGTGCGACTGTCTCAAGTGAGATGTCGGCTGAGATTTGCGATAACGCAAAATCACTCATGCCAAACACTCAATTCATGTTATTTCGGATATTTTCCCTCCAATGTGAGACGGGCTTCTAGACAGTTTCAGTTTTTCATTAACAAATATATCTAAAGTACATCTAAGAATACAATATACATTACCTAACTTCCTAATTTAAAATAAAACAATTGATATACATACATGATGCACAATTACAAAATACACTAACTAAATAACTTAATAAAGGGAAACATTACAAGATATTTGTCTAAGGAGGAGCTCTCTAATAGGTAAACTAATCGAGAGAGAGCCCCCATCTAAAGGAAAAACTAAAACTTGAGAAAACTTGAGAACAAACACAAAACCAGATTGCGTTATGGAGAATATTCAACATAAGATAGTGAGTCGAAAGACTCTCAGTATTAAGGGAAACTGACATTTTAATAAAAGTTGGGATACCATTCCAGACCTTAGTCCAAAAATACTTTATTGATCTGAGACCATATAGAAATGTATTCCTTATGGATTAGAAAATGTTACCTCTAGCTGCCTGACGAGTTTCATGGCTATGAACTGTGTTACTGAGCTGGAAATAGTTGTGAAAATGAGAAGGGGAGAGACCAGTTAGAGACTTGTAAACCAATTTGAGAATATCCTGATGCATCATATCTTTTAATTTAAGAATTTTCAGGGAGAAGAAGATTGGTATTGAAGAAGAGAACAAGGGCTGAAAAGAGATAGACCTTAGTCGTAGCAAGGGTGGGCATGTTGCTGTGTGGACAATGTCCCATGTATGTCCACATAACCGGTTTATTTCCCCCCTACTATGTTAATGTCTGTCCCTAAAATCTGGTTCATTTTGAACTCTTTTCAACAATATCATTTTGCAACTAACTTGGACTGTTCATTTTCTTGGATGTTGGTCAATATTTTCCCTCAAAATTGGGTTTTATCGGAGTATTATAAAAATGTATGTCCCCGAAACCAGCCTGTTTAAGATCGCAATATGTACTGGTATGCTGAAAAATGGGTTGGTGAAATCTTTTTCCAAGACATACGTAGGACCACCAAAAACACAGCACATGCCCACCCTTGTCGTAGATAATATATCATTTTCCCTTGAAAGTTTTAGTTCTTATTGCAGAGAGGCAGAGACTGTTCTGGAATCGTCGCATTCATTCATTTTCAATTCACGCATCGTTTTGGAAATTACTCCAAAATTTTTTATACGAAATTTTAGAGCCCGGATTCGGATTTAGCACCCAAACTTTAGCCTAGTTACAGGTTTCTAAACCGCTAGCGCTTGTGATGCTCATTTTATGATGATTGGAAGTTAAACATTTTATAAGGGATTTGACCGCGAAAATCGCTCCGGGTGAAACTTTACACCCGGAGCACTTTTTTACGGTCAAATCCCTTATAGATTTTCCAGCTTTACATCGCCATAAAATCAACATTAAGACCACTAGCAATATACAAACTTGTAGTTAGACAAAACTTTGGGTGCTAAATCCGAATCCGGGCTCTAAAGTTTCGTATGAAAGAATTTTGAGTAATTTCCAAAACGAGGCTGTTAATTGAATTGGTGTATATGCTTATAAGCAAAATATGTGTCATGTGTATTGCGTTTACCAAAACTATGTGATTGTATTGCAAAATGGAATAAGAAAACTAAAAAAGATCATTCAATTGTGGAAGTATGTATTGTCATGGTTGCGAATGAAAAGCAAACAAATGTTTTGATTTTGGCCATGATTTTGAATGGACCATAAAACATTTTATTCATAGAATTTTAGACACTTTGCATTATAATATTATGCTTGTATGCTTGCTTATGCTTACATATGTTCTTTGAATCTTTTGTTGTTGCTGCTGTTTGCTTTGCTATATTTGTCAATCGCCGAATCGAGGTCAAACCAAAAGGGTCTCGCAAAAACAAAGGTAACTTCCGGGATTTAAAAATCCATCAAAAAAGAAATGTTTGCAGAGGGTGTTGATTTGCAATCATGCTGGGATTGCGAACATTGCACTCCAGGTCACATTTTCAAGGAAAATTGGTGGTCTCAAGTTTCTTGAAGCGCTGGTAGGTAACGTATGCATAGGCACAAGTAAAGTACGTCTCTCTACGCTAAAGTTTTTAATGTATACAATATAACACTGCACACACAGCCTGTACACAGGAAAAAACGAACGATTCAAACAGCTCCAAGCAGCAAGTTGTCAAAAAGTGGTAAGGACACCAAGTGAGTTTGAAATGTAAGCAAAAAGACCAGATAAGAAATACTGTAACTAGATACCACCTAGGCCCCTATCTATATTTAGTTTAAGTGGAGAATTGTTGCATATTTACAGTATGAGGATGGCGAGAAAATGTATTGTTTACTTTAATATCGAGCACGAAGAAGTCTTGCAATGATTATTTGCTTATCACCCCAGTTGCAGGATACTGGATTCATCTCACACCAGATCAGAGACGTAGGAACTGGGGGGCACGGGGCGCATGTGTTCCCCAAGGAATTGCAATAAACAAAAAAGTGCCCTTTTTGTTTCCGGAAGTGCCCCTTTTAGCTTAATGGAAAAAGTGCCTTTGAAGTGTTGTGCCCCCCAAGTTTAAGATGCTTCCTATGGCTCTGCACCATATTGTATGTCGTATCGGATAGGGGGGGTGCAGTTACGCAACGCCGAAGCAATTCAGTGTCACTCCACTCCGTTTTCGCGGAGTGAAACCACTCCGCTCTGGAGGTGAGGTGAAAACCAATGTAATTCACTCCACTCCGCATTTCATCTCTTGTAACTGAATAAATCCGATGTCACTCTACTCCAAAACTCTTCTTGCAAAATGCTTTGTTTTATAGAACAAATAAACATGGCTTCACAGTTGTAAAAAAAAAATAGATGTTGACTTCGCAGTGCAGGGTAACTCAGTGTCCTGTAAATGCAATCTTAGTGGGTTCATAGCAACCCTGTGTCCTGTAACTGCAATGAAAACGATGTGAATTTGACTAGGAGGGGTGGAAACCAAGCCAATGTGAAAGCAATATCCTGTATCGTGTAACCCAGGCCCAGTGGTTTACTCAGCGAGAATAGAGTGGAGTAACACTGGATTGCTTCGGTGTCGTGTAGCTGCACCCCTTATCTGATGCGAAAAGCAATCCGGTGTGAGATGAATCCAGTGGAGCCCAAATCAATTCTACGGAAGTTTTTAGGCAGAAACCATTTTTACAAAATTTAGTGTGTTGGTTACACCCATTTTTTTTATAAGAAACTAAGGTACGGGGTTGGTAGGCAGTTTCTTAAAATTTAGGGCCATTTTTCTACCAAAAGTTTCTTATGTGTTTCTTATATTGCTAATGCCCTGAGTATAGAGCCAATATAGTTTTGTTAGAAAGGGCTTCCAAATTACTTATTAAGATCTCAAAACATGTTATAACATAATTCATGCTCAAAACAATGCCAAAAAATCCACCATTATTGTACAAATTCAAAACATTTTTAAGTCAACTAGCATACAAATCCAATCTTTCAATAGGATACAGGGAAACCCCCAAATCATCCAATTTCACTCTTATTAGCCAATGACATCGCCGTATTCTGACCACATGACCGAAAATAAGCTTTTTGAGACAACTTTTCAAGTACCTTTACGAAAATAAGAATGGAAAATAAACTAATAAAGATAGAGAGCTGGTTTTACCACAAGTCGATTCTACAGGCCCCACTCCATATTTGTTCTTCTGCATTTGGTTAAAATCTCATCAGGGATCGCGTATCATTAAATAAATCCAGTCCAGTCTCCCTTCCAAAAAAGAAATTGGAAGGAAGCTAAATTTGCGTTATTAAACTGACTAGATTCCGCTCCTCCACAGATTGTTCACGCATTAAATAAGATTGAGATATTGTTAAACTCAGTTGAGCCTCCTTGTCGAAAATCTTAACATTCGATTCTTCGGAAAAAAATTGAAAGGCCCCTGCCCCATTTCGGTCGCTTTTTCCCAAACAAAATATCTTCAGTGATCGAGAAGCTAGTACAATTTTGCTTCTAAAATATAACAAACAAATTAAGAAACTTGTAGTACTATAATCGTGAAAATTCATGAAAAATAAATAATCATAGGCAAAACAGACTTATTGCGGAAATTTGTTAGCTACCTTACCCCCTGACAAATAGCGGTCGGCAGCGGTGACCACAAAGGAGTAATGCGTTTTGTACAATAGACAATTTCTATACAGCATTATTCAATTTGAAAGGCTCTGCAAACAATAGCGAAGGTGTTTGATTACTCCCGCGACACCTCATATTTACAGGCAAACCTCAGATATACTGGCACCTCAGATTTACAGGCTAGCGCTACCATGATATGAGACTCAGTGCATTAACATTCACGAACGACACAGGGGTGCCTTCGCAGACTGCAGTCATGCTTTCAGAGATGAGCATGACTTGAGGTACAAATTATTTGCAACGATTTGCAATGTGTTTTGTGGAAGAGAATATTCAGCCAATCAAAACGCACCATTCATCGATAAAGCAGGACTGGGTTATGATAATTATTACGACGAGGTCATGCTCGTTGGAATGTGCATGACCAAGCTTTGTTCTTCCCTTTTGTCTCAGAACAGGACTCTTTTGTCGGGCATGACCAAACCTAGGGTACCAGTCTTATGGGCATGACCAAATACAGGGCGCTGCATGCGGTTGGTCATGCTCAAGGATGAGAGCATGACCAAAATGGATGCCCTGTGCTTGGTCCTGCTTTCACTATCGAAATCTTATTGGATGAGCAAGACTGAGCACGGGGGGAATCATTGGACGAGCCATGCTGAACAGGGGGAGGCATTCTGTCGACGTTGTATTTCTGAATGAGAACAAGAAACTGCGTTTTCGGGAAGAAAAGCTATTTTTTTGTGATTAAAAAAATGTTATTTTTGAAACTGTTTGGTCATGCTCAGCATGAAGCATGATCAGCATGACCTTTAGCTTCGCCACTGATCAACACTACCCATTCCTTGCAGAGTGTTTGCCTATTCTAAATCCTGGAAAATTGAACTGATGCCAAATTTTTAAAAGTAGGCATGTTCTTCATGCCTGCCTTTAAGCTTTATACTGTTCTGGGTGGTGCATCCCTATTACTCAACTTACGCACAGGGAGTATGCAAATTTACGAGTTTAACTCTACGTACATCTACAGCACGACATGATTTTGTTTGTTTTCATCAGGCATCTAAATTTGGCAAGATTAGAACATCATGGCAGATTCATCACAGAAGATAGTGCTTATTACTGGTTGCTCAACAGGGATTGGTTTAGCAACCGCCATTTTGCTTGCTAAAGATGACGATAAAAGATTCAAGGTTTTTGCAACAATGAGAAATCTTGCAAAGAAGGAGATGCTTGAAAATGCAGCTGGGAATATACTTAACCACACACTTATTATCAAACAACTGGATGTCATTTCTGATAAACAAATCAATGATGTTGTTGATGAGATCATTTCCCAAGAAGGAAAAATTGATATCCTAGGTAAGAAGTTTGACCCTGGTTGCTGATGCATCATAAAAATTGCATCATAAAAAGACCGCCTTAAACAAATGCATTGTGATTGTATCTTACCAGATTGGAAATTTAACCTTGTACAGCAGATCTCTACACTGTACATTTTTATTCCAGTTCTCATAAACAACAAAAGAAAACAATTAGTTTACTTGTTTAATGATAGAAATCAGCTGTGCAAACAGTCTTAATGATAACTAAATCCTCTGCACAGTCTGCAAACTGTCCAATCTGGAATGGTCACACAGCTGGTTAATACCAGATGAGTAAAAAAATAAAACAGACATTGTTTGAAAAAATATCGTTCCCTGAATATCAAGGCAATAATATTGGCAAAATGTCTTGTTTATCAGCCAATATGTTCAATGAGATATTAAAATGTACCTGGCTTAAATCNAAGCTTTTTAGACAGTTCATTAATATGGTATTTCCATGTAAGGTGTTCATCCAGAAGTACTCCTAGAAACTTGACATATTTGGTCCTTTGGATTCTTTTTTTGCCAAATTTAAGATTGATGATGTCAGGTAATTTTTTCCAAGGGGAATGAAAAAGAACAAAGTTGGTCTTGTCAATATTGAGTGCCAATTTATTACAGTCCAGCCAAGTTTTTACTTTACTAAGTTCTCTGTTGATGGTTTTGGTGAGGCCTATGAGATCATCAGCTTCAAAATAAATATTTGTGTCATCAGCGAACAGAAAAAATGACAAAAGTTTCGATGAATTAGGTAGGTCATTAAAAAAAGTGCCTTTGAAGTGTTGTGCCCCCCAAGTTTAAGATGCTTCCTACGGCCCTGCACCAGATTGTATTTTGTATCGGATAGGGGGGAGTGAAGTGGTGTAGCACAACGCCAAAGCAATTCAGTGTCACTGAAGTGAAGTTGCGTTATTTTAGCGCCAAGCGCTGGGATCGCAGAAGTAGAGAAAACCTAATCGAGTCCGCGACCCCTTTTTGTGACGCTCAAATGGTAAGGCTTTACCTGGGATCGAACCCTGTCCGCCTGACTGTTCTGGCTGCAAAGTCAGAGGATTACACCACTGCGCCACAACACCTTCAAACCGTAACTAGTGAAACCACTCCACTCAACATAGGTTCCAAATCTTTAAAAAGGCCGGTGTAAAATTCTGTGACCTATCTCTTTGAAGGGAATGGCTTGCAAGAAACTTTAGCTACTATGCTATAACTCTACCATTGGAATTTTCAGAAATCTTCAATATTTTCAGAATTAGAGTGTTTTTCTTCTTTTTTAAGAATTCAAGAAAAATTTTGGAAAAAACTTAAAATCATCGTAATTTCTAAAATCTTCGAGGAAACATGGAATAATTTTCAAGAAAAACATAGTTTATGAATGTCTACAATATGGTATCACGCAAAATTCTTTCACTCTTATGGTTTATGATTTAAAAATTTGATGACGTCACATCCTCAAATGAGTTGAAATAGAAAATACGCTGTAATTTCGAAAATATTCAAGATTTTTGAAAAGTCCAACGGTAGAATTATAGCAAAGTAGCTAAAGTTTCTTTCAAGCCATTCAATTCATAGAAATAGGACACAGAATTTTACACCGACCTTTTTACGTCAATTTAAAGATTTGAAACCTATGTTACTCCACTCTGGAGGTGAGGTGAAAGCCAATACAATTCATTCCACTCCGCATTCCATCTCTTGTAACTGAATAAATCCGATGTCACTCTACTCCAATTTCCTTCTCTGCAAAATCCTTTGTTTTATAGAAGAAATAAACATGGCTTCACAGTTGTAAAAACAATAGGCACTGACTTCGCAGTGCAGGGTGACTCGGTGTCGTGTAAACGCAATCTAAAATGGGTTCATAGCAATCAGGTGTCCTGGCAATGAAAACGATGTGAATTTGACTAGGATGGGTTGAAACCAAGCCAATGTGAAAAGCAATATCCTTATCGTGTAACCCAGGCCCAGTGGGTTACTCCGCGAAAACGGAGTGGAGTGACACTGGATTGCTTCGTTGTCGTGTAACTGCACCCCTTATCTGATAGGAAAAGCAATCCGGTGTGGGATGAATCCGGTATTGTGTAAGTGGAGCCCAAATCAACTATAGGGAAGTTTTTTAGGCTGGAACCATTTTACAAAATTTGTTGTGTTGGTTACACTCATTTTTTTTATAAGAAACTAAGGTCCGGGGTTGGTAGGCAGTTTCTTAAAATTTAGGGCCATTTTTCTACCAAAAGTTTCTTATGTGTTTCTTATATTGTTAATGCCCCGAGTATAGAGCCAATATAGTTTTGTTAGAAAGGGCTTCCAAATTACTTAGTAAGATCTCAAAACATGTTATAACATATAATTCGCACTCAAAACAATGCCAAAAAATCCACCATTATTGTACAGAGTCAAAACATTTTTGAGTGAACTAACATACAAATCAAATCTTTCAAGAGCGCACAGGGAAACCCCCAAATCATCCACTTTCACGCTTATTAGCCAATGACATCGCCGCATTCCGATCACATGACCGAAAATATGCTTTTTGAGACAACTTTTCGAGTACCTTTACGAAAATAAAACTGGAAAACAAATTAATAAAGATACAGAGCTGGTTTTACCACAAATCGATTCTAGAGGCCCCACTCCATATTTGTTCTTCTGCATTTGGTTAAAATCTCATCAGGGATCGGCGTAACATCGAATTTCATCCCTTTGAATATTGGCCGATTTTCAAATCTTTTTCGGGAACGCTACATATGAGATATAGCTTCCAGAATTTCACATGTTACGTGAATTATATCACAAAATAACCTACAGATGTTTGTTATGGTTAGATTTCAAAATCCTTGACAAGTCATTGCTATGTGCTACCAAGGAGGGTAAAGGGCCTACCTATATCTGCAGCAGAATCCCAATAGTCGGCATTAAATCAATTTCTTTCGCTGTACTAAGGCAGTGGATCTATTTACCAATTTGATTTAGGGGTTTCCCTGTGCGTTATTGAAAGATTTGATTTGTATGCTGAGTGAACTGGGAGAATTAAAGCTACAAATTATTATTGCATGATATTTATGAAAGCAAAGAGATTTTTAGGGATTTTCTTGAAGTAAATTAGATAGTATTTGTTCGCCATCAAAAATCAAAATTTACAGATGACATGTAAGTTAAAAATAGCCTTGAATAACGGACTCATCGTAATAAACCCACAAACGCAACATTAAACACTATAATATGTGGAAAGACAACTGTTAACTCCTGTAAGAGATTAACCTGTACCCATGGAGACAACAAAATTAACCTGTAACCATGGAGAAAATTTTTTAAATCCTGCAAGAGAAACAACAAATTAGCCTGAAATCCTGAAAGGAGAGAAAATAAGTTAACGGCTGCAATAAAGAATAAACGTTGAATAACCAAAAACGCGTTTCGTGCCACACTCGTCAGTTTAGTTCATGCGAAGTAAACGTTTGTAGCACAAGATTGGGTTTTCTCTCCCCAAAAGCCAAACTATTCGCGGAATGTAGTTAAACTATACATCATTCGATGCGTAAGAATGTAGGGATTCTAACCATATCAAAATAATTGGCATAGATTGTAAAATGATATTTTCCAGGCAACTTTATTGTTTAAGAGAGCATACCTCTTCAAAAGCTATTTTGTACCCTTGTATTTAATATAACAAAATCTAACTTATATCAACAGGAAGTACACATCCTAATCTACCAAACTGTGTCTCAGATTCTTTAATTTCCTCCTTTCCTTGAAAATATACGCTGTCATAAATTTGCAAATAACTTCTCTGCCCTCCCACAGTTGTATTGGGCTATAAAAGGCAGACCAGAGGACATACCAAGATTCTGAGACATAGTTTGCTTGCCTGAAGCCTGCTCTGGTGGTGTGCAAAATGTGGAGCCATTCGATTGGTTTCTTGGGTACAAAATAGCTTTTTCGTACCTGCACCTAGTGGATTTATAAGTCCTGAAATAAGGGCCTTTTACTGATGCCACTTCAAATGTAAACATCTTGGTCAAATAAGCCAAATTGTAATCTGGGTCAAGCAATTACCGCTTAAAAAGCAATTTGTGCATTTAAGCAAAGGAATCGCACAGGAATCGATACATAAAATGTGGTTTCATATTTGTTTTCTAACACACGACCGGCTTAATAGGTCAAATAGCTAGGATTATAATTTAAACCACACAGAAAAATTTTTATGTGGGAAGTTGTAGCATCCTTCCTTCGATCAAGAATTCTGCTTTTTCAACATCTCTGTTACTTCCAAAGATGGTATCTTTGTGTTTCTTAAAAGTTGGGTTTCTGAGATTTGAAAAAATTCGAAAATTGGCTTTCTCGGCCTACAAACGTTTACCGTAACCTTAAACTATGTTTCAACTTTAGTTCTAAACTCCAAAACTTCATGCGCAATTGTTTGGTTGAAAGCTACCTTAACTTGTAGCTTCGTTTTCCGTTTGTATATTATCATCTTCTTTTTAGTAATAGTAGTTACGTGTATTTCTTAACTTTCTATGTAATGGCCCCAGGGTAGTCATAGTATTTTGCTCCCCAGGGTATCGTTGTCGTAGTGTTTGTAAAGTAGCTTGTAGTTTATAGTAGAGAGGTAATTTGTTTTGTAAACTTTTATGGAGTATAAAAAAAAAACTTATGTCACTGTAAATTTTGATTTTTGATGGTGAATACATCTATTTTACTGCAAGAAAATCCCTAAAAATCCCTTTGCTTTCACAAATATCATGCAATTTTTTGAAAGAGTTATGCGCAATTTTTGGATGTTTTTAGCTGTTTTTTTAGCTGCAGTACAACTGATGAAAGTACCCTGCTTGGATTTTCAAATATATATTTAAAGGGGATTGACATTGTCGTTAAAAGCTGGCCCAGGCCAAGTTAAAAAATATAGCCTATTGTATTTTATACTCTTGGCATGTGCCATTTCATTGTATATATAGCTAAAGAAATAAATATGGGTGTGTATATATGTGTTTTCTTTAGCTTATTTATAGCTGTCACTCAATACATATATGTTGATCCCCTTTATCATTTCACAAGTTACCATCTTCCAGCCATCAACACTACCCATTCCTTGCAGAGTGTTTGCCTGTTCTAAATCCTGGAAAATTGGACTGATGCCAAAGTTGTTAAAGTAGGCATGTTCTTCATGCCTGCCTTTAAGCTTTATACTGTTCTGGGTGGTGCATCCCTATTACTCAAATTACGCAGAGGGGTATGCAAATTTACGAGGTTAACGCTACGTACATCTAGACTCATTGCAATCGTCGTAGTTTCGCTCCTTGATGGGCTGATAATCGCTACAACTACGACTCATAATCAAACAATTCGAAAAATCAGCCAAAAATCCATGAACCTCGTTTTGATGCCGGGCGCTTAGGGCTTAAAAGGGCCTAGGCCAATTCAACAAGATTCGAACTCACCGATTCTAAAACCCTTCAACTTCATGCTTCATTAACATTGTAGAGAAAACAAAACCTACCAGTTCCAAGCTTAGTACTTCTTCTATGTATTGCTTGGAGATTCCTTCACTTTGACATTGAAAACCTGCTTTTAAAATCCAAAATGCCCTTCAGATTTCACCACAGCAATCCTCGCAGCTTTCTTCGGCCATTGATGATGGGANATGAACCTCGTTTTGATGCCGGGCGCTTAGGGCTTAAAAGGGCCTAGGCCAATTCAACAAGATTCGAACTCACCGATTCTAAAACCCTTCAACTTCATGCTTCATTAACATTGTAGAGAAAACAAAACCTACCAGTACCAAGATTAGTACTTCTTCTATGTATTGCTTGGAGATTCCTTCACTTTGACATTGAAAACCTGCTTTTAAAATCCAAAATGCCCTTCAGATTTCACCACAGCAATCCTCGCAGCTTTCTTCGGCCATTGATGATGGGAGGCTAAAAGGAGGCTAATCCTGGGAGCGAGGTTGAAATGTTGATTTCCCATTGGTCAATTTGGGCATAGTAGACTAATATTTGGAATACTGCAATCTGATTGGTCGCGCCTGCATTCTGGCGCGTTTGGCCGGATTTTCAGATAGTTTGATTATCAGTCCCAGTTGGAGCGGAGTGCCTTCATCCAATTCAATAAACGAAGCGAAACTGGGACTGAGGTAGTCAGTCTAACGTACATCTACAGCATAACATGATTTTGTTTGTTTTCATCAGGCATCTAAATTTGGTGACAGTAGAACATCATGGCAGATTCATCACAGAGAATAGTGCTTATTACTGGTTGCTCAACAGGGATTGGTTTAGCAACCGCCATTTTGCTTGCTAAAGATGACGATAAAAGATTCAAGGTTTTTGCAACAATGAGAAATCTTGCAAAGAAGGAGATGCTTGAAAATGCAGCTGGGAATATACTTAACCACACACTTATTATCAAACAACTGGATGTCATTTCTGATAAACAAATCAATGATGTTGTTGATGAGATCATTTCCCAAGAAGGAAAAATTGATATCCTAGGTAAGAAGATTTACCCTGGTTGCTGATGCATCATAAAATTTGCACCATAAAAAGACTGCCTTAAACAAATGCATTGTGATTTTATGCTTACCAGATTGCAAAATTAACCTTGTACATCAGATCTCTACACTGCACATTTTTATTCCAGTTCTCATAAACAACAAAAGAAAACAATTAGTTTACTTGTTTAATGATAGAAATCATCTGTGCAAACAGTCTTAATGATAACTAAATCCTCTGCACAGTCTGCAAACTGTCCAATCTGGAATGGTCACACAGCTGGTTAATACCAGATGAGTAAAAAAATAAAACAGACATTGTTTGAAAAAATATCGTTCCCTGAATATCAAGGCAATAATATTGGCAAAATGTCTTGTTTATCAGCCAATATGTTCAATGAGATATTAAAATGTACCTGGCTTAAATCGGCCTTTCCTTTCAGGAGTTTTGGGAGATTTTCTCGAGAAGCTCCTTCAAAAAGTCTCAAAATTGCTTGTTCCCTGCTTTCTTTGATTTGTTGATGTCGCAAAGAACGCAGGGAAAATGGGACTCAAAGTCATAAGTCTAGCAGAAGGGTCTACAAACGGATTACAGTGCAAGTTTACATCAAAAAAGAAATTGCTTGGCACATTTTGCATCGTGAACTTACTTTGCGAAAACCACCACAGGGTTGACGATAACCACCACCAAGCTTAGCAGGAAAAACGTGGACCGCCAAAAGCAACATTCAAAGTTGAATCTAAAAAAACTTTGAGTAAAACATGTAAAAATAGCTGTTCTTTCACTTGGTGATTTGTCTGCGATTTATTTTCTTCATGAACAAATTCTGTTTTCCTTAACTGTCCGATTACCACCGCCGGAACCCTATATCATTGCTTTGGTATTCAGGGAACAGTAGGCTTTCAAATAGCATGCATTTTTTCGGACTCACCCGGTTCGAATTCTTTTTGGAATGTAGACAATTCATTGAAACATCTCTAAAAATAATGTTGCTTCAAACGTTTCATTCACTGCAAAATTTTCCTCACTTTTGGATTTCTTCTCAACGAGGAACAAGCCCATCGGTTAAGCAGGCCAAACATGTTATGGATATGTTTATAAGCATGTCGTTTACACGAAGTTTGGAACTAATTTTATAGGGGCCGCATGGTTGCATCATTTCTCTACTTGCAACTTTGTGATTATTAGACAAAGTGATGTTTTACTCCAGCCTCTCCAATGCTCTGCATGTAGCTACAAAGCGGTTATGATTGTCATGCAAAGCTTTAGGCTTAGAATCCTTGCAACCACATCAAACGAAAATAGTTCTGGTGAGGAAGATTTTTTTTCCTTCCAATACTTTGAAATCAAGGCAACAGTTTTGCTCCTTTACAGTCAAACGACCTCAAGCGTTGCGTCAGTCTTCAAACATCTGAAGTGCAACTTCGGAATTCAAATCGATGATTCGTTTTGAGTACATAAGATTAAACCAACAGTCAATTCGGTGAAAGTTTGGTTAGGTCTTATTTGAAGACATAAAAGCATGCACGAAAATCGATTTAAATATTCGGATTTCACTTCCGAATTCAACAAAAAACTTTAAAATCAAAATGGAAATGCCTGTTGCAAATAAAACTGATGGGGTTTTCTTCCCAGGCAAACCCCTGCCTTATTACACAAGAAGGCAAATTGTAGATATGTACAAGGCAGGTCAGTCTCGGTCGCAAATATCGGCCTCGTTAGGCGTAACCCATGCTGGCATAACAAGAATTATTAATCATATTGCAGAGTATGGCACATTAAAACCATTCAAGACAGGTGGATGTCACCCTTCTAAGATGACCGGCGATCTCTTAGAAGCGTGTGAAATATCTAAATTGCAAAAGCCTAGCAGTTATGAAGATGAGATCCAGCAACAATTACGTGATGATGGGATCTGTGAGATTGATTCCCTACAAGCAAAGAGAACGATCAACAAGGCGATGCGCAAAAAGCTCGACTTCGCTTGGAAGAAAGTAGCCCCGAAAGTAGCCCAGATTCCTAATCTCAAGCAATTTCTAATCGCAAACGTGATTTTTAAATTTAGAATGGAAATCAAAAATGATCTTGGAAGTCTCATTGAAAAACTGTCTTTACCTTCGAGAGTCACGTTTGGCACGCGGAACAGAAATACAAAACCACAATATGAAACTTGAGATTTAAAGTTGCGCGTTCATTTGAATCACGAGGTTACACATAAGATGTTTGAAAGTTCATGCAACGCTTGAGGTCGTTTGACTGTAATTTTAAAACAGTTTTCAAAGTCTCTTTCAACTTTGTTAGAAGGCCGTAAGATCCCTCGGATAATCGGATAAAGGTCCCAATTACATACCTAATATCAAAGTTAGACGTGAGTTGTTTCCTTTTAGTAAACAATGCTGGCGTTGGTATGTTTGGTGCTATTGAAACGCAGTCAATGGAAAAAATTAGATCAATGTTCTCAACTAACGTTTATGGACCAATAAACCTCACAAAGAAGCTAGTACCAATATGGAAGAAGCAGAAATCTGGTCACCTAATCATGGTTTCTTCCATTGGTGGTGTTGTTGCACTTCCTTTTAATAGCACATACTGTGCATCTAAATTTGCCATTGAAGGATTTTCTGAGGCATTGGCAACTGAATGTGTTCAATTTGGTATAAAGTGAGTATAAAAACTATTTTATCATCAACCAGCAAAAATTGGTTGCTGCAAAATATTGAAATTATGATCAAACACCTACCATACAACGCAATATGTTCAACTTCGGACAAATGTAGGGTGTCCCAAAAATTGTCTGACGTTTCTTTAGAAATTAAAAAGTATGGAAAAAATAAACTGGCTTAATCGTAACATTTTAGAAACTATGATTTTGCAAATCCACTAAAAACTTCACAAAGTAACGAGTTTTTGAAGTTCAAATTGTCTACGAAAGTTGTAACCAGATGCTTCTCAGTTGCTTCATGTTCAAACTAACATGTGGTTATCCTTTGTTTTGTATCTCCCTTATTTCAGAGCAAACCAAATGATGTCGTTGATTGATGTAAATTAAATAGAGGAGAGAACCTAAGCATGAACCTTGTGGAACTTCACATGTGACATCCTCAAGTTCAGAGAGCTCAGAGCTGCCCATTTACCTTGCAACACTGTTTTCTGTTCGAAAAGTATGAACGAAACCAGCGTAATCCGTTGTTTTTATTCCATATAAGTAAAACTTTTTCAGAAGAACAGCATGATTTGCTGTGTCAAAGGCCTTCGTTAGATCTATGGTATGGACGAATATTTGCCATTATAACTTGGACAGTGTTTAGCTTCTCGGAAGAAGCTAGAAGCATGATACTAGATCACCGTAATTTGCTCCGACCGTGATTCTTCGCTGCACATCAGGTTATAGCTTTCACACAAACTTGATATTTTGAAGCTTGTAAAACTCAGTGAGTTTTGTTACGCCGATAACATTAGTGAAGTGGCAAAGAAACACCTGTATCATGCGAACTCAATTTCGATACACAAAATAACAACAAATTTCTTCAGATAAATAAATGACTGTTCAAGGTTATCAAGTTCATACGTGCGCAGGTCTTACTTGCTTCTCTCGATCATGTTTCCATGCTGTCCAATTAGCCAGGTTTCCTTCTCTGCGAGTTTCTGTACCAATATCTGTATCTTGTTTTTATCGTCGATGATACTTGTGGATGGCCTAAAGCCACTTGAATGTTTTTTAAGTCCCACTCTTATTTATAACCTTATACCTTTGCTTATACACAACACTAAATCTATGTAGCACGATTTTCCTGGCAGCGTTGCTTATACAATGTGAGTACAATCCCAGAGGATCGATAACTACATTCAAAACAATCGAAGATAGTAAACACAAATAAAGTTTTATTACAGTTGGGTTTTCCTTTTCAAACAAAGTTACTTGCTCTGTTAATTAGGTTTCATTTTTGCCAATAATCTTTAGCATTCCTTGTAATTACTTTAGAGTAAAAACCCGCGTATAAGAACCTACAATTTTGCAAGTCAGCCTGACTAGGTTCTTATATATTGGGTATTTAGTGGGAAATGAGGCTGTTGAGGTTCTTAAATTGGTTCTTAATTTATTCAGGGCTTTTACCAATTTATTTTATTCTGACTCAAAGTTCAAGCCTATTATTCACGGTCAGTTCATTGAAATCCCGTCTACCTGAAGAAGGTGTTGGGGAAGATGAAAACAAGTGGGTCTACTACCAAAGACACGAGTTTCAGTAACATAATGAACTGCTAATACTTTGAAGCTTAGGACTGGAAATACTGAACAGGACATTAAAAAATGCATTTGTAGCAGTTTTTTGCAATAAACATATGTTGTAATACTAAGCAACTGGAGTTTTACTGATGATCTACAAATAAGAACCTAACCTCTAATTTCAGGATGAATTGGTTCTTATTTAATGGGGGTCTAATTTCAAAATTTCAGCCTGTAGGTTCTTAATCCACTAGGTTCTTATACGCGGGTTTTTACTGTA
>REGM01000240.1:140476-172432 GCA_004194415.1 Aurelia aurita | reverse complement strand
TTATCAGGCAACATCCTTAGATAACTTTCTGCTTGAATGTTTTATCAAAACTCAACAAATTCAGCGGCTAAAGCTCATGTAGTCGGCCTTATTTCTCTTTCTCCGTAGGCTCTGTAGCTACCTCTGGACCCATTATTCGAAATTCGAACGCGAAAAATCGACAAAAGTCATACCAGAAATCTTCATCTACCCCCGCTCTTTTGTTGTGCAACGTAAGTTTATCGGCAAGTAACGGGGGTAGATGAAGATTTCTGGTATGACTTTTGTCGATTTTTCGCGTTTGAATTTCGAATAATGGGTCCAGAGGTAGCTACAGAGCATACGGAGAAAGATAAATAAGGCCGACTACATGAGCTTTAGCCGCTGAATTTGTTGAGTTTTGATAGAACATTCAAGCAGAAAGTTATCTAAGGATGTTGCCTGATAAATTAACAACATTTTGATGTGTCGTTTTGCATGTTTGGATAAATAGTGATGCAACGCGGGTGAAAAGAAAACAGTTGCTGCTGATTTGTTTGGAAATAAGTTGCGCTCCTTGTCTTACTATATACATAGATACTGCAGTACAGTATTAAAGCAATTCAAAACAGAGGGGTTACGCATTGAAGGCTAGCCTTCTTCGAGGCGCTGTATTTGATTGCTCAAGAGCAAGAGCAAGGACACACAAAGACGAAATGACTGACATAGGAAACAAAGGCAAGAAAACTTCAGCAAGAGATTCTAAGGTAAGATAAGACCTTGACAATTCATGCTTCAGAATTTATATATGCGTAGGCCCCCTTAGGGGCCATCGACATTTAGGTTTCGTTTTTCATCGCGGCATTTGGCCGTGATGGGGGGAGAAGGGTGTAGACCAAAGCCGTGATTACTTGCATGTTCAGGACGAAACCTAATCTAAGAAATTATTAGTTTGAAAAATAACTTTTTAGTACGTTTCACTTGTCATTTTGCCTACAAGATTCAATTGAAAGAGATATTGTTTGTTCCACCTGAAGATGACTAATTCAAGCGGCAGTTTAGACCTCAGGTTCTGCTTAAAATAAGTCGGTCATCTCGAGAACAACAACGGTCGTTTTAGGCCCATTTTTATTTAGGCCGCGATGATGGAGGGGGGGAGGGGGTCCAACAATCACGGCCAAATGCCGTGATGAAAGATGAAACCTGAATGTTGATGGTCCCTTACCACTGTACGTTGGGCCTCCTGTGGTTCAAACAAAGGATAGAGACGTTCCATTTTCCTTCACTTCGGATTTTAGTCTCTGTTTAGAATCTGTTTGGTAGTGAGTCCTTGTATGAGGGAAAATAAAAACGTCAGATGACAAACATTGAACGAAATACAAGGAATGACGTCGTCAGTCTAGTTCGAGATTTTACTAAAAAAGGTCTAGGGATCTAAAATACTACATTATTTGTCGGTGTTAATTCTTCTGGTAGTAAATCACAAATGATACTGATTCTCTGAGAAATAATCCAAAAAATAACATCCATGACAAACAAATTAATTATATGGTTTATACTCACGACATCTTGCAACTTCTGCTCGTCGATGCAACTTGATTTCTGGCAGCTCTTTCACTGTCTCAGTTACGCGCCTAAAACGTTCTTCCCGAAATCAAAATGGAGTCGTAGACCTCGTTATGCAAACGAGACCCCATTGTTCAAATCTTTTGCCAGATTTATCGCATGCGTTCTACTATACCATTACCACCTTATCCAATAGTAATGCAAGCAATCTTTTCTTCTTGTTAGGGTCTTGCACAATATTTTATCAAAAACAAACAACCAAATACAGTAGAATAAATTTTACTTTGAAAGAAAGTTTGGTTTTGTATATAAAACATCCAGCACTAATCTATTTATCTAACAAAAGTCACAAAGTGTGGAAATCAATAATATAGTATACTAGCCATAAATGAGAACGAAAGTAGTAAGTGTAACCAGCCACAGCCACAACAACAACGACTAGAGGAGCCAAGGGAGACATTTTGGCCTAACCTAATTTGGTAACACAAACGAAAAGTGACGTTTTTCTTCAGAGAATATCATTTAAATCATACAGACCTAAACCAACATGTCTTTAGCAGACGAACTTTTAGCTGACCTTGAAGAAATAGACGATGATGGCGGCGCAGGAGATGGAGGGATGGAAGCTGACAGAATGGAAGTTGACAGCATCAACAAAGGCACTGATTCTGGGTTAGGCCAAGGGATAACTGGAGTTAAAACCGTTGCAAAACTTAGAGACAGTGAAAGACTCAAAGATGTATTAGAAAAAATGGGAGAATTCTTACAGGACCCAAGATCAAGAGAGTCAGTGTTAGGTGCAGTTGAAACGGACCCAGAATACTTGCTTATTGTTGAGGCAAATAATCTAACAGTCGAAATAGACAATGAGATAGCTATAATACATAAATACTGCAGAGATCATTATTGCAAAAGATTTCCAGAGCTGGAATCATTAGTCCCTGGTGCTTTAGATTATTTGAACACTGTTTATGCTCTTGGTAATAAGCTTGAAGCCAGTAATATTGAGACGCTAGAATTTCTACCTGCGGCTACTAGAATGGTAGTTAGTGTAACAGCTTCTACAACTCAAGGTGAAATTCTTGAGCACGATGAAGTTGACCTTCTCATGGAGGCTTGTAAAATGGCAACTGATCTTACTGATGCCAAAATCAAGATATTCCAATATGTTGAGTCAAGGATGTCATTTATTGCTCCGAATCTTTCAGTTATAATTGGTGCATCCACTGCTGCTAAGATCATGGGTGTTGCTGGTGGACTTACAGTTTTATCAAAAATGCCATCATGTAATATTCTACTACTTGGTGCTCAAAAGAAAACTCTTAGCGGCTTCTCGTCAGCAAGTACGTTGCCACACACTGGATTGATTTACTTCAGTGATTTGGTTCAGGTATGTATGTTAAGAATATTTAAAGTTAGTCTAACTGTTCCACAGCTATTAATAATTTCATTAAATGATGTATTTCAGAAGATTCCCTAATAAATATCCCATAGATCAGGATCACTTTCCTTGCACGTGTAGCCTTCAGCATAATGGCTTCATCCCTGCTTCTATTTCATTTTAAGGTTACTGTACCGCTTCAGAGCGATAAGAAGAAGCAAAGAATAAAGAAGCTAAGAAGCAAAGAAACTTAACATAATCTTAATCTTACATAATCTTAAGAAATCTTAATAGTAGCAAAGAAGCTATGCAAACAACCAAGAGGACGGCAACAAATGACATGGATGAAGCATGTCGAAAAGGATTTAGAAAATATAAAAGTCAACTTGATAGTTAAAAGATGGTACCGGAAACACAAGAAACGTCTCATTAAATGATCATAAAGAACTTTGCAAAACATATACACATTTGGAAGATAGTAGTAGACCGCACAGTGTCTACAACGGACGCAGGAGTCTAAGAAAGAGAGATGTGGGGGGGGGAGGCCCATAGAAATGTTAATCCGATCAATTTTTGAATTTCTAGATATTTGGATAGCACATTTCATTCATTCATTGTATATAATTCATTTAGGGAGGGTTGCCCTTCAGCAAAGTCTGATTTTCAAGAGGTCTTCCAATCACACGTACATCTACCTGTAATTTCTGACAATTTCATGGAATTTCCCTTTATTTTTCAGTCAATTATAAGCAATCTAAAGCTAGGTCTTCCCAGNTTAATCAAAGTTCTAATTCAAATTCTGGAAGAAAATCATCATCAGGAAAAAATTCATCAGCATCGCAGAGAAGTTGTTGAGATTCGATTTCACTTGAAACTTCTTGCTGCTCGAGGAAGTCCGCAACATCAACAGCTTTTCTCTCTATTTCCCATAAATTGTTGACATGCTCTTCAAAATCTAGAATATCACCAAAAAATTCTTGTAGCAGTTCCAAAATTACCAAAGCATGTTTTGTTGAATAAATGGGCAAATATTGATGTAAATCCCTTGGAGTGAACAACAAATCCAAATTATTTATAGCAGCATCAATCAAATTATCTGAAAATCCATGTAAGGTGTCTGCTCCAGACATGGTAAAACCTCCAGCTTCTGAAGTGAGTTTGTTTTGCTCACTGACAAGTGCCTTTTTGAAATCGATTTTGTCTTCATGTGATACTGTGCGTGGTTTTACGTCATGTGCCACAACAGAGGTAACAACATTTTCATCCTCAAAAGGAAGGGAATTGGGACAAAGTTCTTGACAATTGCAACATTTTGCACAGTTTGAGCAACAGTTATGGCCTGGAAGTATGTTTTCAATATTTTCATCAAAATTCTTGAGCAGCAACTTTCTTGAACAGATTTCTGATTTGAAAACTTCCTTCACATCATTTTCACAGTCTTTGATTTTCTGGTTTGAATAAATGGTGATATCATGAGCATTGCTACCATCCCTACCAGCTCGGCCCATCTGTTGAAGATGTTCTTCAAGTGTCCTTGCTGGAGCCAAAAAATGGATGACATACTTTACATCTGGGAAATTTACACCCATGCTCAGGGATGTTGTTGCAATTATAATCCTGACATTACTAGATTCTGGATTTTGAAATTGAGTACTGATGCTAATTTTTGATGACTCCCATGTTTCAGAATGATATATGGCTATGAGCCAGTTTTTCTTGTTATCGTTCATTATAAATGCTGCATCTTCCAGTTTCATAAGTAAGTAGCTTAAAATTTGGGGAATATCTGTCAATGTATTACAAAAAATTATGCATTTTGGTGTAGTTTCTTGTTTTTCTTTTATCAAAGAAATGAGCCAATCAAACTTTCCAAGAGCTTCAGGAGTATCTGACACCTTTTGAATTGACATTCTTACATTTGACTTATTTGGACTCATATTGATTACAACTGCTGATTTCATCCCAAGAATTCCCTTCAGTAGTTCACGATGCTGTTTGCGAATTGATGCGGACAAAGAAATAACTGGACACCTTGGCAAAAACGATCGCAACTCACCCAATCTTCCAAATGCAATCCGAAATGGCTTTTCATTTTTTCGCTGTTTCTTTTTTCTTTTGGCTGTTGTACCCCTGCATATGAAACTAGATGTAAATCCTTTGAGTATAACTACCTGAATACAATTGAATATATGTGTATATATATATATTGACAATTAAATAGTAGCTACTCCTAAAAAACAACACTTGCTCATAATTACTACCTGCTGAAATTTTCTGACCTCAGTTAACTGGTTTTTGTTTTTTCTATGCTAATGCCCCCCTTGCCCCCACCCATTTGATTCCCCCTGGTTATGTTATTAAAAGTGAAAAGGAAATTTGCCCATTTTACAAATTAATAACATGATTATAAGTCTAACAAAAACAACATCTATCTTGGACTTGGGCAGGATAAATTTTACTTCAAGTTAAAAGTATTCTCACCATTCAATAACAGTATGAGCTTCGTCGACAAATATTTCTGAGATAGATTTCCCTAGATTACCACTGAGAAGTTCTTTTTTCCATTTGTCTGAAAGCCATAGCTCAGCTGAACCAAACACTATATCAACTGTGCAATCCCGAATTTGCTGATCTTCAATAATTGATTGTCCAAAGCAAGCGGCTCTGATTCCCTTCTTTCTTAATTCGATCGTTTGTTGAATCATTATTGCCTTCAACGGGGTGACAACTGCCACAATACGTCGGCTATGCTCAAGAGTGTGATGAATATTTGGAAGAACCTGGTATAAAAGACTCTTCCCGTAGCCTGTTGGCAATAGTGCCACCACATCTTTGCCTTCAAGAATAAACTTCAACCCAGCTCTCTGTTCTGGCCTAATTTTCACGTTAGGAAACTTCGAATTAACTGCCAAATCAATCGCACTTTCAACATCCACAGAAATCTTTTCACTTGTGTTTGTGGCAGCCATACTTCTTTTTTTAGTCAGAAAAGTTGACTGACCTCGTTTCAAGTTATCTAGATGAGGCTATTGGAAGCAACGGACCTGAAGCCTTGTGAACACTAGGACAAATTTCTCCACCACAGCTCTACCGCAGGCGTTCCGCCATTACAATTTTTGCCCAATTTGAGAAGAGCGCATAATTTAGGAAATCTTCAAAATAACCAATCACAGCCTGCTACCTAGATCTAGGTATCATTGGAAGCGTTTTTATTCATCGAGTCCTCAGGCTCTCCTTTTCCCTTTCCTCCTCTCTCCTCTCCTCCGCAGTTTTCGATTTTCGATTTTTCGATTTTTCAATTTTTTTTTTTTTGGAGAGCCTGATCTCAGGCTAGTTAGTTACATACATTTATTATCCATTATTTAAACAATCCTACTGCGAAAGCCTAGCTGGGAATTGAAAAATTTCAATTCCTGTGTCTTGCTGCGTATCAAGTTAATTTTTGAGGACTAGATCTTTATTTTGGATGCATTATTTCTCATTAGAATAAAAAATTGGTTGCTTACATTTTTACTCATCTTCCAGGAATGGTCTAAAATTTAGGACTCAAGGCTAGATTTTTATGCGAAACGTGCTTTCAGTGCGTAGTTTTGTTTTGAGAGCATGTTTATCAGTCTATTAGCTCAAGCCGGAAAAAATTTTCTATCATCCTAATGTGAAACAATGAATTATAACAAACCTCTAGAAGACGAATTCAGGAAATTCTTCGGTTGGGAGCAAACTGCACTATACAGCTAAACTTTCAAAATTATCTGAAGTTAAGTCCCTCAAACAGGCCAAAGAGATATCATTTTCAAGTTTATTGAAAATACGATTGTCAAACGGGGGATACATTTTTGACTCACATAGAAGACTTTATGTTAACATCAAATAGCTTTATAGTAACGGAGAGCCACTTGAAATAAGTTTCCTGTACTTTTTTATAGCAATCTCTTCACGAACTTCGATTGATTTTCATCAATTTTAAAGTTCTTATAAAAGTGAGATTATTGGCGATTGAATACCGCTTTCTGGACATTCTTCACTTTATCGTATGCTCGAAAACATAGGCGTCAAAACAAAGATAGTGTTAAAATGGTTATTTCTTTGGGTTGAATGGCTTGAAGGGAACCTTTGGTACTTTACTGTAATTCAACCTTTGAAATTTTTGATTTCTTGATTATTTTCAAACTCATAGCCTTTTCAATGTTTCAACCAGTTTTTAGGATGTGGCGTCATCAAATTGCTAAATAGCAGACCAGACTCGAGCTTGCCGACATATTGTGGACATATTGTAGACCTTCGTGAACTAAGGTTTACTTCAATATGTCCTCTTTCTCCACAATTAGTTTAGAAATTACGTTGGTTTAACTTTCTCACTCGAAATAAACAGCACTGTTGATTCGTGTATCAAAACATTTGTGCCAAACCACGAAACGCTCATGCACCATATCATATGTTGCAGAAACATACGTGCATCAAACTTTGAGCAAATTTTGTCCTGCTACGCATTGACCTGTCATGCATTGAAACACAAAGAATATTTTACTGCAGAATCTACTGTAATTGTGGTCGGATTTGACCAGGCCGTTAGATATATGTTCAAAATCGGAATGATTCATTTCATTAATTCATGTCTAGAGACATCTTGTTGTAATCCTAAGTCAATCATCTTTCTAAACGCTACTTCTACCCTCATAATTTTTTCCTGTTGTGCTCGGAAAGAATACCCTTGGTCCACTGTGAAAAATTCACAATGATGTCTCTATTAATCGTCGTTTTTGGCATGATAGTCATAGAAATTGTTCTTCACCTTCTTATAACTATCTGTAGTCTTGGCCGTGCCTGGGAGCTCAAAGTCTGCTGCGGGGTTTACATGCTGAAGTGGCGGTAAATTACTCGTTTTATTATTACTTTCCAGATCAAAATTCTGATTGTAAATGTGTCTTGCAGGATAAACCTCGGAACGTCTCCTTTTTTCTTTGTGATGAAAATCTCTCCGTTTTGTGCTGTACTTTTCCATTATGCTGTCTACAAGCGTGGCATCGTAATTTTCAAATGCAAAGTTATTCATACAGAGAGGTCCCATGGGTATTGAGAAATCCGCCGGTTCATTCAATTCGTTCATTGTGTTTAGAGTGCCAACTGCATGTGGCAGTTCGAATGCTTCAAACCATGACAATGTCGTGTCGTTGTTTCTTGTCAATTTCCGAGCTCTGAAAAACAATTAATATGAATTGCGATAAAGCCTTGGTCACCAAAAACTGCTGTTGTTAGAGTTGAAACCAAGACGGTTAAAGCCTCTTGCAACAAATATGAAGTTTGTGAGACAAAATATTCAGATCTCCGATACGACAATGCATTTGTAGTTCTGAATAATTGGACTCGCACCTTCAGCGCAACCAGCCACCAGTTTTTGCTCGCGGTTTATGTCTTGCTGAGTGCACTCAGAGACTTTGTCATATCGGAGACTATACCCTTTTGGTTTACAAAACTAACCCTTGCTGCCCCTAACTGTAAAATTTCTGCCTAGCAATACCTTATTCGCATTTTATATTTCCCTAAGGTTTTTTTCATGTTAACTGTTCATGGATGAATCTTTAAACCTCACGCAAAAATTTGATGAACTGAGAGTTGTTACCATTTCTTAACAAAATTTCATGTAAGCAAGTTGTTTGACTGTGTGAAGCACATTTACAGATAATGGTTGCGAGTNGCATTGACCTGTCATGCATTGAAACACAAATAATATTTTACTGCAGAATCTACTGTAATTGTGGTCGGATTTGGCCAGGCCGTTAGATATATGTTCAAAATCGGAATGATTCATTTCATTAATTCATGTCTAGAGACATCTTGTTGTAATCCTAAGTCAATCATCTTTCTAAATGCTACTTCTACCCTCATAATTTTTCCTGTTGTGCTCGGAAAGAATACCCTTGGTCCACTGTGAAAAATTCACAATGATGTCTCTATTAATCGTCGTTTTTGGCATGATAGTCATAGAAATTGTTCTTCACCTTCTTATAACTATCTGTAGTCTTGGCCGTGCCTGGGAGCTCAAAGTCTGCTGCGGGGTTTACATGCTGAAGTGGCGGTAAATTACTCGTTTTATTATTACTTTCCAGATCAAAATTCTGATTGTAAATGTGTCTTGCAGGATAAACCTCGGAACGTCTCCTTTTTTCTTTGTGATGAAAATCTCTCCGTTTTGTGCTGTACTTTTCCATTATGCTGTCTACAAGCGTGGCATCGTAATTTTCAAATGCAAAGTTATTCATACAGAGAGGTCCCATGGGTATTGAGAAATCCGCCGGTTCATTCAATTCGTTCATTGTGTTTAGAGTGCCAACTGCATGTGGCAGTTCGAATGCTTCAAACCATGACAATGTCGTGTCGTTGTTTCTTGTCAATTTCCGAGCTCTGAAAAACAATTAATATGAATTGCGATAAAGCCTTGGTCACCAAAAACTGCTGTTGTTAGAGTTGAAACCAAGACGGTTAAAGCCTCTTGCAACAAATATGAAGTTTGTGAGACAAAATATTCAGATCTCCGATACGACAATGCATTTGTAGTTCTGAATAATTGGACTCGCACCTTCAGCGCAACCAGCCACCAGTTTTTGCTCGCGGTTTATGTCTTGCTGAGTGCACTCAGAGACTTTGTCATATCGGAGACTATACCCTTTTGGTTTACAAAACTAACCCTTGCTGCCCCTAACTGTAAAATTTCTGCCTAGCAATACCTTATTCGCATTTTATATTTCCCTAAGGTTTTTTTCATGTTAACTGTTCATGGATGAATCTTTAAACCTCACGCAAAAATTTGATGAACTGAGAGTTGTTACCATTTCTTAACAAAATTTCATGTAAGCAAGTTGTTTGACTGTGTGAAGCACATTTACAGATAATGGTTGCGAGTATATGCATCAAATCTTTAAAAAGGATTGCACGAATGGTTATTGCATCTTTCGTTTGATTTAATGGCTTGAAAGGAACTGTATGAGAGGAATTTTTTATTGGCAATCTTTGATATCTTGATTATTTTCAGTCTTAAGTTTGTGAAATCATCAAATTGCTAAATCATAAACCAGGACAGCGAAAGATTTCTGCTTACCGCCATATTATAGACCTTCATAAACTATGGTCTTCTTGAAGATTGTACCGTTTTTCCTCTATCGATTTAAGATTGACGATGATTTAAATTTTTTTCAATGAATTTCGTGAATCAAGATATCAAAGATTGCCAATG
The DNA here is from genome assembly GCA_004194415.1 of Aurelia aurita. NCBI lineage: Eukaryota > Metazoa > Cnidaria > Scyphozoa > Semaeostomeae > Ulmaridae > Aurelia > Aurelia aurita. The sequence continues at coordinate 162,296 of REGM01000240.1, read as the reverse complement.
AACAATTATAGCAAAGTACTAGCTTGCTTGCAGCATCAACGCTCCTCACCCAAAGAGTAGAGGAGCGTTGAGGCTGCACGCAGGCTACAAAGTACCTGCCTTTCAAGCCATCAAATCAAACGCAAAATGCTTAAACCGTTGGTGCAATCCTTTTTAAAGATTTGATGCTCATGCTATGGTTGCGCCGGGTGAGTCAAAAATATATGCCTCGTATTTGAAAAAAATTCTTAATTAGCCGGATCTGACCTTGTCCGAATAACCAAAAGCTCCATCCAAAATGAAGCGATGAACTTATTAAAGCTCGATAGTTTTGCTAGTTTTCGTCATTTTATTTTGTTGCAAACAGAAAATTAGTAAGTATGCTAGAAAAGAAAGTCTATAGAACACAATCTTAAAGTGACGATCAACAGGACTCTACTTCCATTTCGAAGACAAAAGTCGTCTTTAGTTCGTCGTAGGAAACGAAAGTGATGACTTTTTTCAGATTTGCAATGGAATTCCATAACAGTATTTGGAAGCAATTTCTCTTTCATTTTATCTCTGTCTGATGGTGTTTCTATCCAAAGGCCTCTGTAATTATTTGCTGGTTTACAAGAGACCCAAAAATCATAAATTTATTTGGAAAATACCCAATTTAAGACGAAGCCTCTCAGCCTAAAAGGGGACATTGTTTCAGATTTATGTTCTCTTAAATAATCTACGAGCTACTACATTATTTTTTTAGGTAGCCTTTTTCAGCTTTCATCGCCATGCTTTTAATGGAAACGTTTGTCAAAAATATGATGTCCTGTGAAAACAGTGCGATGTGGAAGAGTGCCTAATTAGATTTATACAAGCAAGTAGTAGTGTGTTTGCAAGTTTTGTCGGTATGGTCATAAACGAAATACCATTCAAAATCTTAGTTTGAATTAAAAACGGTGCGATGCGGGGAAGGGTCGATTAGTTTTGGCCACGTTGCGTGTTTGCTAGTCCATTGGGACGGGACAGATCAGAAACTGCGCGCGCATGAGCGAAAACTCGTCACTTTGAGCCTCCCTAGCTCCCTGCAACGTTTCCCGAAATAGGGAAGCACTTGATATCTTCGTCCTACTCCTAAGGACCTAAACTCTTGATTTATCGTCTAAAAAAGCTTATGTGATCAAGCACTTCCTGATGTCAAATTGTGTAACGACGTCATTTTATGCAGTTTGCTTTGTCTCGGCATAAATGTTATTTTGAATTGAAACTACACGATGTTAGAAACTTTAACTTTCAGATAGATAACTTTCAATGAAAGGTGACATGTCGAAGGATTTCAAATTAATTTTGGCAAAATTGTGTTTGCAGAGTTGGTGGGAAGGAAGTCGGAGATTCAGTTTAAGGCCGGAGGCGGATTGATCTAATCATCATTTCCCTTGAGTGCTGGGGGAAAGTTGTGGGTTTCAAACGCGTGCGGAAACATATGCGAGAGATTTTCGCAAGAAAGATTAATTATGAATGCACGACGACAAAAAATTACCGTTTCCTTCGTCGCTTCTTGTGGCGATGAAGACAAAATAGAATCACCAAGATCACCAAAACAAGCGTGATACTGATAGGAACCAAAAGGCGTATCAGCAAACCACTGTCTACAAAAAAGTTAATGTCATGTTAAATGGAGACTTCCTTTCGAATTACGTTATTAGAGATCGCCGGCCCTGACCCCCCTCGGCCCCCATATATATGTAGGTACACGTATTTTTTTATAAGAAACCGCTTATAAGAAACTCAGACTCAGATTGCCAAAACATTAAGAAATTCCAGCATGTTTTCTTTATATTCTCACTTGTTTCCTGTATCATATTACTTCGGAAAGTACTTGAATAATGTCTAAACATTGGAAAGGCTTCAAAACACCTTGTGTTGAAATGTTCTGGAGGTCACAGATCTGATAATTTAAGAAACTTTCAGTACTGGCCCAAATTCTTAGTTTCTTATAAAAAAATACGTGTATTTTTCAATGTTAACACTTTCTGCTTGTTCCTGAATTTATACTGATCTATATGTTGCCATTCCATTAGAAAATCGAAATATACATTGGCTAATCGCAAGACAAGTTGAGTAGGATTTCGTAGGTAAAGCAGGAGTGTCCATACACGCTCCTTCGCAACACACCTCATACGTTTATTCATTCTGGTTTCCTATCACCGTGAAATCCCTCTTTCCTATGTTTCGAAATGGCATGGAGTGTCGCNCATTTTATTTTGTTGCAAACAGAAAATTAGTAAGTATGCTAGAAAAGAAAGTCTATAGAACACAATCTTAAAGTGACGATCAACAGGACTCTACTTCCATTTCGAAGACAAAAGTCGTCTTTAGTTCGTCGTAGGAAACGAAAGTGATGACTTTTTTCAGATTTGCAATGGAATTCCATAACAGTATTTGGAAGCAATTTCTCTTTCATTTTATCTCTGTCTGATGGTGTTTCTATCCAAAGGCCTCTGTAATTATTTGCTGGTTTACAAGAGACCCAAAAATCATAAATTTATTTGGAAAATACCCAATTTAACATGAAGCCTCTCAGCCTAAAAGGGGACATTGTTTCAGATTTATGTTCTCTTAAATAATCTACGAGCTACTACATTATTTTTTTAGGTAGCCTTTTTCAGCTTTCATCGCCATGCTTTTAATGGAAACGTTTGTCAAAAATATGATGTCCTGTGAAAACAGTGCGATGTGGAAGAGTGCCTAATTAGATTTATACAAGCAAGTAGTAGTGTGTTTGCAAGTTTTGTCGGTATGGTCATAAACGAAATACCATTCAAAATCTTAGTTTGCATTAAAAACGGTGCGATGCGGGGAAGGGTCGATTAGTTTTGGCCACGTTGCGTGTTTGCTAGTCCATTGGGACGGGACAGATCAGAAACTGCGCGCGCATGAGCGAAAACTCGTCACTTTGAGCCTCCCTAGCTCCCTGCAACGTTTCCCGAAATAGGGAAGCACTTGATATCTTCGTCCTACTCCTAAGGACCTAAACTCTTGATTTATCGTCTAAAAAAGCTTATGTGATCAAGCACTTCCTGATGTCAAATTGTGTAACGACGTCATTTTATGCAGTTTGCTTTGTCTCGGCATAAATGTTATTTTGAATTGAAACTACACGATGTTAGAAACTTTAACTTTCAGATAGATAACTTTCAATGAAAGGTGACATGTCGAAGGATTTCAAATTAATTTTGGCAAAATTGTGTTTGCAGAGTTGGTGGGAAGGAAGTCGGAGATTCAGTTTAAGGCCGGAGGCGGATTGATCTAATCATCATTTCCCTTGAGTGCTGGGGGAAAGTTGTGGGTTTCAAACGCGTGCGGAAACATATGCGAGAGATTTTCGCAAGAAAGATTAATTATGAATGCACGACGACAAAAAATTACCGTTTCCTTCGTCGCTTCTTGTGGCGATGAAGACAAAATAGAATCACCAAGATCACCAAAACAAGCGTGATACTGATAGGAACCAAAAGGCGTATCAGCAAACCACTGTCTACAAAAAAGTTAATGTCATGTTAAATGGAGACTTCCTTTCGAATTACGTTATTAGAGATCGCCGGCCCTGACCCCCCTCGGCCCCCATATATATGTAGGTACACGTATTTTTTTATAAGAAACCGCTTATAAGAAACTCAGACTCAGATTGCCAAAACATTAAGAAATTCCAGCATGTTTTCTTTATATTCTCACTTGTTTCCTGTATCATATTACTTCGGAAAGTACTTGAATAATGTCTAAACATTGGAAAGGCTTCAAAACACCTTGTGTTGAAATGTTCTGGAGGTCACAGATCTGATAATTTAAGAAACTTTCAGTACTGGCCCAAATTCTTAGTTTCTTATAAAAAAATACGTGTATTTTTCAATGTTAACACTTTCTGCTTGTTCCTGAATTTATACTGATCTATATGTTGCCATTCCATTAGAAAATCGAAATATACATTGGCTAATCGCAAGACAAGTTGAGTAGGATTTCGTAGGTAAAGCAGGAGTGTCCATACACGCTCCTTCGCAACACACCTCATACGTTTATTCATTCTGGTTTCCTATCACCGTGAAATCCCTCTTTCCTATGTTTCGAAATGGCATGGAGTGTCGCAGAGTATTGTAGAGTGTTGCAGCAATAGGATTTTTTCTATCTCTGCGACCCCTGTCCATTGCTCATGTTTATTGCTACTTTATGTAAACCAGGCTTGTGACTCACTCTTTCAAGAAACTGTTAAGAAACTTTTAGTAATCAAATTTGAACTGTTTATAGGGTCCATTTCCTAGTTTTTATTATTGTTCTTTCTTTTTACTCATTTTGCTCTACTTTGATGCTAAGAAAATTGCACAATGAAAAATATTTACATTTACTTCCGGGGTCTGGGGTCTTGAGGTCTTGGGGTCCAGCGAATAGAACATGCCACGAAAACAGGACAGCGAATAAAATAAACCCAATTTATACAAGGTAGTAAACACTGTTTATTTTTTTTATATCTTATCATATTTTCGGTTTATCCACTGATTTTATTTATCGGTTGACGACGTCAGTTTGTTTGCAAATCTTGTAAAGGTTACGGTGTTGAGAAACTTTGCAGTTTAGCTACATAAACGTATTACAAAGTTCTAACCAGTGAACTATGATCTCAAGAATGGTATGTTCATTGAACGAAATAAAATTTTGAATCGATTTTGTTGTGGAACCATAGTCAAATGTGAGAATTTTTTACTTGTGGAAACAAAATGACGTCATCAACGAATTCTACAAAAATAGTGGCTAACTCGAAAATGAAATAAGTTATCAAAACATTTTTAAGAAGATGTTTCGTCATCCAGCAGAGCTATTTATTTGCATCAATAACAAATTTTACTTCAGGTCACTTTAGCAAAAACAATAGTCGAATCAATTAAATCTGCTACCTCTATTTTGAGACACCCTAGTATGTTACGTACCTGGTGTTTCTCTGTGTATGGTTGTTGAATTTTCCATCGAAATAGTTGCCGATAGGATATGCCGACTAATAAAAGTTCGTGTAGTTTCACATGGAGTCACAGACAGTAATGGCAGACTAGCGTATGACGATGAGGTCATAACTTCGCCGGTTCTAAGACCTGGAATCGTTTCCAGAATGCCTGACTGTCCCGTTCTGTCTTCCTGTATTTGAAGCCCAAATTGCGAAGGTTTTACAATGTTCAAAAGGAATTCCTGCCTCTGAGATGCTGTATTCAGGCCTCTTTTTGACACATTGCAAATTGTCTTCTCCACAGCTTCGAGTGCTGAAACAAGCGAGGGGCTTGCATCGATTTGACTCTGCATTGGTTTCGCAGGTTTGTTTGCGTAGAATGATGAAGCTGCCGTGTTCAGATTTAGTCACGCTTCATGTTGTTTGTTGTTCGAGTTCAGATCTTGAAGTTAGTACCAACTAACATCTTGAATAAAGAGGAATTGATAAGTCGTCACAAAGAAAGGCAAACAGATAAACGCACTTCTAGATTTGATCTAACCTTAGCGTTAGCATTTAGAGGGTTCGTTTTCTTTCTCGAGAAATACTTTACATAGGAAAGCAGCACTTAAGTGCCGATACTGCCCTGCCTGAAGTACCTTTTCAAAGGCTCCGCACTACGCTTGATATTTTATGTGTTAACATAATTGTAAAAGCTTTACTTCTCTAATCTAATTTTGTTATTGCTACTCAACGTTCGTAAAGGGTTTGACTACCTTTTAGATAAGCTCCTCATCGCACTCTCTTCCCCTACTCCACTCTTGGCTTTTTATACGCTTCTTGAGCAAGTATAAACACAATCCTATCAACCAACTGGAGGCATTCCTGGACAATCTTCAATATTGCCTTTTTGTCAGCTTATTGTATAGTTTGAAAGTAGTATTGAACGAGAAGCTGCTGATCAAATATAACGTAACTGCAGTTGACATGTAAACTCTTTTTGAATTTGTTTATATTTAAATGTGAACTGAGCAGCAGATAACTTGTTTCCATTTCTCAGCCAGTCTCAGCCGTTTGTTCTAGCATCATTTTGTTGTTGTTGTTGATGGCCTGCCTAATTAGCCATCTTGTTCCTTATTTTAGTAGATGAGCATCGCGGCCCAGTTCTCCTGTCGATTGCACGATGTTGTACTACTGCCCCTTGCTAAAGCGTGTTAATTTAGAGGGTCACCTTATGCAGTTATCGTTTGCAGTCTATTATACATTTTGAATTAAGCATTGATAAAGAACCTGCTGGTAACATGTAAAGTTACAACGGTTAAAATAAAAGCTTTCTTGAGTTCATCACTTTAAACGAGAACGGGATAAAGAGGAAGCTGCATTCCAGGTTGAAGAGACACCTGCTTTCCGTAGCTTTATCACCCATGAATTATTTAAAACATGACTCTGAGGCTTGGGACTTTAGGCCACAAGTAAACATTAGTTTAACATAAAAACTTCACAACAAAGTAATAAAATTCTGACAAACCTTAGGTGCAATACCACACTCTTTAATAGGAACTTTCTTCTCTATTTATTTCAAGCGAGCTTGATCTTCTTCAGTATTCTGCAAGTGCGCTGAACTTAGACAAGTTGCTACATTCAGAAGGTGATGCTAGGCCCGATTCTCGAGCGTATTACTTTTGAAGAGTTTTCTTTGCATTATGTGAGAAATTCTCTTTAGTTCTGCTGCTATCTCGATAAAATAACTTGCAAAACATATTCTATTCTCTCAAATGCATTTCCAGGCTCTCATTGTCTTTACTTGTGCGAATATACAGTTAGATCTGCGATACTAGGCCCAAACTAAACAGATATCTATAATTCTTGCATTTGATTATTAATGCGATAGCACCTGCAATTGAAAGCCGCGCTGAGCTGTTTGAGTGTTGTAAGAAAATATCGTGATAAAACTTTGGTATTTTGCGAAATCTATCATTGAATTTGAACTCATATCAGATCAGCTTACATTTTGAGTATCAGTTTCATGAGCAGAATACCGTATTGAGTCTCGATATTAGCATCCTTGATACTACGTTTCCACGATTTAGTATGACTGGTTACTGTATTTTATAACATACTTCACTGATTTATCAAATTAATTTAAATCAATTGTATGTCATTACTTATTCATTATCTTGATGCATTGCTCAATCTATGCCCATTTTATTTCCATTTTCCAACTATGTCATCTTTTGACATCATCTTTGCAGAATTTTGATTTATTTTGAATTATAGTTGAAAACTCATCTAAGCAGAAGTGAAGGGGCTTCCATTGATTCGAAAACTATGTTTCCCCAGGATGTGTCCCTCTTAGAAGTTTACAAAACGCTCCACCACTTAAATCCGTCATACCTCTGGGAAAATTTCCAAACAAAATATATAGCTTATAACTTACGTAAGAAAGTTTTATGCGAACTTCCTCAGAGGTCTCACACAATAAAATATGGGATAAACTCCCTGAGATTTAGGGGAACTATGCTGTGGAATACCCTAAACGATGATGTAAAGAATATAGAATCTGTTGCAGCTTTCAAAAAGGAAAGCAAAACTTGGGATGGAACCAGTTGCCTTTGTACAATTTGTAAATAGACACTGAATTCCTTTAATTGTAATTAATGTGTATTACTTTAGGTTTATTGTAGATAGTTGGTGTAAATTAGCTTTATTCTTTTCAAACTATGTAAATACCAACTTTAAATAAATATATGAATGAATGAATTAATCTAGAATTTTCCATACACAATCAAGAAAATAGACGGTTTTACTTCTGAAAGCATATTTGCACCGATTGCAAGGATGCAACACCTAAAAAATTCTTTCAGAGCTGGGTATGTTTCTGCTAAGCAATAAGATTGCGTATGCCCCCTTCGTAAATATATTTACCTCTGATATTTTCTGAAGTAGATTGGGCTAAAATTCATCAAAGATTTAAGCTTGTTAAAGGCAATTCTTTTGCTTGCATACTGAGTGTTTGGGAGTCTTTTTGAAAGTGCGAATCGGTCCTGGATGCAATTTTGTCACTAATTGATGAAATAGTTAGCAAGGTATCAGAGGGACACATTTGTAAAAATGTCAACAACCATCGAACTACGTGAAGGAGATCAAATAAACTGAGAGTCGGTAGCTCTACATGATCAAACGACTGAATAGAGAGCGGTCTTTGATAAAAAACTAGTCATTGGATTACTGTCTATCAACTGCACAAAAGCTTTGGATTGAGTCAATCATACGTGCATGTAACATCTCTGGACAGCTATTTGAGCTCTCTGAGAATTATCGTTGTGAGAAATTGCGTATTGTATATAGAAATGTATGTCAGGAAACTCATTTTTAGGAGGCATGCCTATCTTGACATGTGATCTGCATGACCCTAATTGAGTTACACGCCCACTTTATATTTATCTTGATACTGAACTTGAACTGGAACCTCGAAGAACGTTTAACCTTTTAGAATTTAGAACCTTAAACGAATGGAATACTATTGAACGACGTTCTTCGAGGCCGACGTTCTATAGAAGTTGAACCTAGAATATATACAGCCCTCATCAGAAGAAATCGAACCTAGACATACAAGAGAATCGGAGTTGTTTATGTTTATTATCTATGTTATATCTCTTCAATGCGCCTTGAGATGAGCCTGACCAGCGTGACATGGAAATGGTGGATAATCCAAGAAACTTTTATAATCGTAAAGTAAAGTAGAAAGTACCGGATGCGCCAAAAAAAGTTCAGGCGTTTGAAAATTCATAGTACCTACCGGGTGTCTCAGAAAAAAGTACCCCCTTTTGACTGGAGAAAGGAGCGAAACGATAAAATGTTGGGACTTTTCGACTGCACAACTAAATTTGGTAATCTTCAACTTAAATGCAAGTACCTTGCATTTATAAATCGTCCAAGAAAGACCGGAGATACGAGTTTGAAAAGTCAAAATTTTGAGTGCACCTGAAACCAGAGGTTGTGAGAAAGGGCCTAACCATGATTTGATTTCTTGGGCATTTTCCAAAGGAATTTTCAACTTGTTTTCTTTTAGCTTTTACTTTTGAAAAGAATTGTACTTTGAGATGTTTCAATTATTCTTGAAATCACTTTTCTGTGGAGGAAAAAATTGTTCCCTACATTCCATTGAAAAGTTATTGCATCAAAGAAGAGGAAAAGGAGCGCATGCACAATTATTTTGGAAATGTAGCACGAGTTTATTATTCTCGCCACATTTTTCTTCTATTTGTTTAATTACGGTCATGGTTAAGCGTCTATGATTCTTTTCAAAGGCAAACACAAAAATAACAGTGTAAAATTCTGTTGGAAAATGCTCATGATATCAAATCATGGTTAGGCCCTTTCTCAAAACCTCTGGTTTCAGGTNCTATGCTGTGGAATACCCTAAACGATGATGTAAAGAATATAGAATCTGTTGCAGCTTTCAAAAAGGAAAGCAAAACTTGGGATGGAACCAGTTGCCTTTGTACAATTTGTAAATAGACACTGAATTCTTTTAATTGTAATTAATGTGTATTACTTTAGGTTTATTGTAGATAGTTGGTGTAAATTAGCTTTATTCTTTTCAAACTATGTAAATACCAACTTTAAATAAATATATGAATGAATGAATTAATCTAGAATTTTCCATACACAATCAAGAAAATAGACGGTTTTACTTCTGAAAGCATATTTGCACCGATTGCAAGGATGCAACACCTAAAAAATTCTTTCAGAGCTGGGTATGTTTCTGCTAAGCAATAAGATTGCGTATGCCCCCTTCGTAAATATATTTACCTCTGATATTTTCTGAAGTAGATTGGGCTAAAATTCATCAAAGATTTAAGCTTGTTAAAGGCAATTCTTTTGCTTGCATACTGAGTGTTTGGGAGTCTTTTTGAAAGTGCGAATCGGTCCTGGATGCAATTTTGTCACTAATTGATGAAATAGTTAGCGGTCTTTGATAAAAAACTAGTCATTGGATTACTGTCTATCAACTGCACAAAAGCTTTGGATTGAGTCAATCATACGTGCATGTAACATCTCTGGACAGCTATTTGAGCTCTCTGAGAATTATCGTTGTGAGAAATTGCGTATTGTATATAGAAATGTATGTCAGGAAACTCATTTTTAGGAGGCATGCCTATCTTGACATGTGATCTGCATGACCCTAATTGAGTTACACGCCCACTTTATATTTATCTTGATACTGAACTTGAACTGGAACCTCGAAGAACGTTTAACCTTTTAGAATTTAGAACCTTAAACGAATGGAATACTATTGAACGACATTCTTCGAGGCCGACGTTCTATAGAAGTTGAACCTAGAATATATACAGCCCTCATCAGAAGAAATCGAACCTAGACATACAAGAGAATCGGAGTTGTTTATGTTTATTATCTATGTTATATCTCTTCAATGCGCCTTGAGATGAGCCTGACCAGCGTGACTTGGAAATGGTGGATAATCCAAGAAACTTTTATAATCGTAAAGTAAAGTAGAAAGTACCGGATGCGCCAAAAAAAGTTCAGGCGTTTGAAAATTCATAGTACCTAGAGTACTAAATAGATTGGAATAGAATAAAGTTTATCTCATAGCCAAAAAACAGAAGTATTTTTGTGATTTTTTTCGTGTTTTTGTGAGTCCTGAGACTATTGGTAAATTCGATTTACGAAAATATGTTGTTTGTGAAATGCCAGAAAAAGTCCTCAAACACTCGATCAAATCGTAAAGAAACTTCCTACACAGAACAACACAAAAGTACATTTTCGCGGGTGGTCGGTGTCGTCTGCACATTTATGCCATGGGATCGAAAAAATTCGGTAATTTTTAAAACTTCATCTCCTACCACTCTTGAGAGAGATTAAATGCCCTTTCGTATGGTTCTGTGCGAGAGATTCCTTACGATTTGATCGAGTGTTTTAGGCCCTTTTTCTACCATTTCGCAACAAATGAATTCTCTTAAAGTTGAATTTACCTTTGTTTTCTTTGCTCATAAAGCGTGAGAAAAATCACAAAAATACTCCAGTCTTTCTGCTGTCGAGAGATGTTTGATTTATTNAAGTTTATCTCATAGCCAAAAAACAGAAGTATTTTTGTGATTTTTTTCGTGTTTTTGTGAGTCCTGAGACTATTGGTAAATTCGATTTACGAAAATATGTTGTTTGTGAAATGCCAGAAAAAGTCCTGAAACACTCGATCAAATCGTAAAGAAACTTCCTACACAGAACAACACAAAAGTACATTTTCGCGGGTGGTCGGTGTCGTCTGCACATTTATGCCATGGGATCGAAAAAATTCGGTAATTTTTAAAACTTCATCTCCTACAACTCTTGAGAGAGCTTAAATTCCCTTTCGTAGTTCTGTGCGAGAGATTCCTTACGATTTGATCGAGTGTTTTAGGCCCTTTTTCTACCATTTCGCAACAAATGAATTCTCTTAAAGTTGAATTTACCTTTGCTTTCTTTGCTCATAAAACGTGAGAAAAATCACAAAAATACTCCAGTCTTCCTGCTGTCGAGAGATGTTTGATTTATGCAAATCCATTCGGTACCTTAGCGACTACAATCTTTCAAACGTCTGAACATTTTTTGGCACACCCGGTATATTCCAGTTCATGGAGCTTTATGAGTTACCCTAAAATACCAAATGAATCTCATTTTTGGAGTTTCACAAGGCTCATATTGCTTGGACCAACATTTTTTCCTCGCCACATTAATGACTTGCAACACAGCATATATCTAGTTGCGGTTGATGTTTTGTAGTTCTTCATCACGTGACGCTCCATTCCACAAGTGCTTGCGCAGTTCTGTTGACACAACACAACATTGTATTATTTAGGACAGAGTACAAAGAAAACCACTGGAAATGGAATCTTCTCATAAGTAAAATATCAAAATCGTTTGTGTCAGCCAGATAATAAGGATATTCTACTTACCAGTCAAGGTCAAAGAAGAAATCTACTTTGAGACAACTGTTTTGGTTCAGTTTCTTATAGTTTATATATGAGGCATATGGGCACCAACATTGATGATTGGACTCGAAAAAATTCTACATGGAAGCTGCTAGAATGATTCAAATTTGAATAATTAAGACTCAAGGAAACCAGGAAATAATTGCTGCTAGAAATAAGACTTGTCTTTCTCCGTCCCCTGTGCGCTTGGTCATTCTGGTACTTTAGTCCCCCGTTTTTTAGTTGCGTATCAATTGGCTGCGTATCAGGGAGAGATGAAAGAGAAAAAAAGGTATTTCATTTTCTTTCTCTCACTCTTCCGTGGAGCACAGGGGACTAAAGTAAAATATATGACCAAGCGGACAAGGGACAAGAAAGACAATTTTATTTTTAGCAGAAATTATTTTCTGGCTTTCCTTTGATTAAGATGTGCTTAATGCTATATCTTGGGATCCTGTTATACATACAAAAGAACAAAAGAGAATCTTTTGTATTTTGCGCAGCAAGTTTATTACTGAAACTATCCACCAGAAATAAAGGCCATTGTTACAAAGAATTTTAACAAATATTAGAGAAATGATTCCATGGTAGCCAAGGGTCAAAGGACATCCTTTAGGTACGATTAGTATGGAAGAAGCAAGAACCAGAGTGCCATGCAATAAGTAGTATCAAGATATCATATCTTGGTAGTAGACCTTTTTACTTTACCAGTTTTGAGTTTGAGATGGATCGAGTGGCTCAGTCTGGTAAATCTTCATTATTGAAGTCTAAACTATTGAAATCGAATTTGGTTGTTCATGATTTTTGCTCATCCAAATCTCGTTTTCTACGTAGTAAAAAGGCTATTAATTTTTTCAAGGGAAATTCGAAGGCCAGTGACTCTTTTATCGAAAAGAAGTGTTGCAAATACCTTTCAAATTCTTTGATATTTTATACCGTTAAATTTTGATATTTTGTTTTGACTGCATTTTTTTTTTATTCTATATTTTAAGGATTGTATGCTTGTTAACTTTCAGGTAATTTTAATCTGTATATTAGCACGTCCACGCCAGAATTTATTCTGCGATCATAGTTAACCTGCTTTACCAAATATATGATGTATCATGTACAGGTGAGTCAGAAAAAAGTTTCGACGTTTGAAAAATCCCCAAAATTTGGTTTTGCAATTTATCTTAAAATTTGTTATTTTTCAGTTATATCGAAGGCTAAATTATTTTGAGCAACAAAACACTTATGCTAAATTATGTGAAGACTTTGAAATGATAGCTTGAAAAAGCCATATTTTGAGTCATGCATTTGAAAAGACATCGTTTATCTTGCCCCAGGATTCCTAGTTTGTATCATTTCATGTTTACCTGCTATTCACACCTGATCACGAGAAAAATTTCTGGCATAATAAACCCTAATATACCATGCTAAAGAAATCCGAATGGACAAAAAGATAGATCTGCTGAAAATTCTGTGCAAGTTCGCAGTTTGCTTCGAAACCAGCTAGCTAATAAAGCGTTAAAATTTCACAAACTGAAAAAAGAGGTTGACAGGAGAAATAATGTCCCTAAATTTAAGTTGATCTTTCATACTTCATCTTGAAAATTGTATTCAAGAATAATTGATTTTTCAAATGTTGGTGATTTTTGCAACGCCGAAATTTTTTTTGACTCACCCGGTATGCATGTAGTCTTTAAACTCGATCAATTTGATCAGATTCAGCGCTTGTGTAAGGCTGCAAATATTTTTACTTATATTATTAAAAATCATTAACGATCTTTTTCCTTTTGTTCCAAATCATTAATGGATTTCAAACACCAGATGAGTTGTGATGATGGCTGTTTATTTCACAATGATTTGTTTATATTCTTCTATCAACAGCCCTCCGCAGCCATCTCCAATGAGTTTCCAATCTAGGTTCTTCGCATTCTATTGTCGTCTGCTTTGTTTACATTTAGGGCTTGATTATTAGACCGTAGAAATTTCACTCATTAAAATCGCTAATCCGCATTGCAATCAAAAGGAACAGATGCTTTAGTTACAAAATATGCCTTTGGGGTAGCTCTATTTTCCGCTGTAGTGAGTTGCCGTTTTGCAAAACAATCCTAGTGAAACATCTGTTAATTGCTGCGACATTGTATGCCAAAAAATCGACCCTAGATTAGATCATCAATCTCTGAAATATTGGCCTTGTATACAATTTATCATGGCCTGTCAAGAATGTGAACTTTTTTTGGAACAGCTGATAGTTTTGATATATCGTGTTATGTTATGTTCTGAACTGTGTGTCATCTATGCATGTCCTTCCAAAGGCGTACAATGTTATAGAGCATTTCTTCTATTTGCGTCATGATCCGTTTTACAGGTTAAGAATTTAAGCCGATATCAGTTGCACATCATTTTCTGTGAAAACTCGGTGGGAATTTCTGCATTTAAAAGAGTCCAAAAATGAACTATATGTCAACTGCAGTTCCGATCCACACTCATATCAGATCTGAAATCGTTTCTCTCATAAAATATTTAGTTTATGAATGAACTATAAGCCATGTAGATTACCTGAATAACTTCCTATGTNTGTTATGTTCTGAACTGTGTGTCATTTATGCATGTCCTTCCAAAGGCGTAGAATGTTATAGAGCATTTCTTCTATTTGCGTCATGATCCGTTTTACAGGTTAAGAATTTAAGCCGATATCAGTTGCACATCATTTTCTGTGAAAACTCGGTGGGAATTTCTGCATTCAAAAGAGTCCAAAAATGAACTACATGTCAACTGCAGTTCCGATCCACACTCATATCAGATCTGAAATCGATTCTCTCATAAAATATTTAGTTTATGAATGAACTATATGCCATGTAGATTACCTGAATAACTTCCTATGTGGATCAAAATTCCTTTTATATTTTTCCGCCGGATGAGTTCAAATATGCTTTGGCTTTATCAAAAATTCTCCAGAAGATGAATAATATGATAGTCTGCTGATAGTCGAAAAGTAAAGAGAAATACCGGGTGTTCCGAAAAGAAAACTTCACATGTTTAAAAATTCGTTATACGGATAATACCTGACAAATTAGAGCCAGTAGCTCAATTTTGGTCCCTTTCCTATTGTTTTTGGTCGCCTAACAACGAACCACTTGACAAATTAAACTCTATTGAGAAATTGGGGTAACTCTCATTGTTATATCTCTTGTAGTTTCAGAAAAAACAGAGGGGGGCGAAAAACGTCCCCTCCCTTTCAAAAATGCTAACATTTCTACCCGTTCCAAATCGAGTTAAGAGATGATCATCAGTTAAGAACAATAATGATAATGATTGAATCACTTCCTCTTTTACAGAAGACCTGATAGCCTAAATATTTTACAATAGCAAAAGTAATACTAATTAATAAGTGCAACAAAATCCACATGATTGAATATGCAGTTACATGAAACGTATTTTGAGGAAGAAGAATATTTATCAACTAGTTAGGGCCACTTTATATGATCGAGCCAAGCCGGGATATCTTGCCTAACCGGATACTCCACATATAATTTTCACTTTGCATTTACATGGGAATTTCATCCCGTCCGTCCCGTCTTGCCAAGACATTTTTAAGGTCGTCTCGGTGTGGCTGGATATCCAATATAGCCAGGTTGAATTTCCCATGTAAACAGAAACAGGCAAGATAGCCGGCTTTGCCGGGATAAAATTGACATCATTGCGCATGCTATAATGATCAATCTTCTCTATGGTAATGGATGAAAACACAAGTAGAAGAAACGTCCAAGCTAGGCGAGATATCCTGGCTAGGCGAGACATCCCGGCTAGGCGGGATCATGTAAAAATCAAATAAATGTTTATCATTTGCGCAATGAACCTTGTTGCTTGCACCATTGTAATCCCTGAAACAATGCAAATTACTGCTAATAACTACTACTATATTTTCAGGCAGTCGTTGCTTGTACATTGATTTCTTTGATTAACTTTGATTTCTTTTGCTACGATTAACTTTGATGATCTTTTTTATCTTATATTGTTTTTTGTTTTCGAGCTTTGTATTAATATTGTAATTCGACTGTTTAACTTCCTGTGTTCGCGATGAAGTGATTTTCCATGCTTTTTGTAACAAGTCAGTTTGAAAACCTCTGAACATTTTTCCTCAAAGTGGATTTTAGCGCATTTTGGTTATGTTGTGGAAAAAAAATTCTGCGTCGATTGATCTAAATAAGAGCTTGGTAGTATTTAGTACAGTGTGTGGCTAGAAACGGCTGCTGGCTTGTCTACTAGTATTCTCAAGTTTCCTATAAACGTCATCGTGACGTCAAAAGTAAACGGCGCATAATTTCACAAAACAACATGGATATTTGGAATTTAAAAAAAGCGACCTACAACAACGGAGAATGACAAACTAACCAAATCATCCACAATGGATTATAATAGAATTGCATTTTTAAGGTTCATGCAGAGTTGCCGGATTATTTTGGTCAGTAGTGTATATTATAAACTTTCAAAAAATGTGGAATGGAGAAGGATGAAAATTGTTACACTCTAATTGAGAAATGGAGGATTTGAAATTTTCTTGAATCCGGTTTTGAGGAGGGTAGCCATAGCTTAAATTGACAAGCAGCATAAAAAAAGATGATCAAGCCAGCCTTTCAATTAAACAGTAATACTATAACTTTTAACTTTAGGAGGCTGGTTCTAGTATTGAGTTGCTTTGGGTCACCCTGTACGACTAGTATTAGACCGGGGAATGGCTGAAGCAATCCTATATGTCAGGTACTTGAGATATCATTGATGGCTTACTATGGAATCGAGTATGGAGATTCATGTTGCAAGCTGAACCATTTCCAATTCCGCATCAGTATTGCGTGATTGATTGGTTTATCTTCGATTACTTCATCTGCAGAGAAAGCCTTTTCCTCCAGAAATTCCTTGTATACAAACTTCTCTACAAAATTGTCTTTGTTAATTGTTTTTGTTAATTTACATTAATGAATGCAGTTCAATTTAGTGGCATTGGTATGCAGAGGAATTTTACAACAAAATAAGCTGAGGTACTGAACTGAACTAAACTGCTCAGTGCAAAAATCCTCATTAACGAAAGCAAACTTGAGTAAATTGATAAGTCCCCTGAGACCTCGAAATCAGTTTGTTCCAACTCCCGGTAGCAATCAACTTTCTAAAACACATGTTCATTTACTTTGTGCTCAGATCTCTCGGTTGCTGTTGTTTCTTGTCTCTGGTCTGGACCAACGTGGTTTTGGGGCCGAAATACTCGACCTATAAAAGGCACTGAAAAATTGTGACGAAACTTTGCATGCAAAAAAGAATAAATTATGGGATTCGTCATAGTGGACGTCTTTGCAAAGACAGCTGCAAGAGTGCCAAGATGCGCGGGAACAACGGTAATATGCTTGAAATATGCAGACCAGAAAGAGATTAAGGAATAAGGCACCCATAGAGTGATATACGTAGCTGCCATCACAATCGCCAGCTTAGTATGTTTCTTCTCGGCTCGAACGCTTTCCATCATCGCTTCCATTTGCATGCCTGCCATGCTCCTTGCTCGTTTGTTCATTTCACGAAGCTCGATTTTGACAGCAATGAATGCAAACAGCATAATAGAAGTGGGTATCAAGAAGCAGCAGATGAACAACATGGCAATGTAGACCTTGTCAGCAATTGTTTTGCCATTCCAGTTGATGGAGCATCGTAGATTGTCATCTTCTTTGGCATAGCTCGACCATCCAACAAGTGGCAACACGCTCCAGAACAAAGACATCGTCCACGGAAAAAGGTTTGAGCATACGATGCTCTTGGTGCTGCTGTGGAGCATGATGGCGGAAAATGGACTGCAGATGGAAATGTAAAGGTCCAATGCGATGATGGCGAGGTACCAAATGGAAACAAGTCCAAGGAATGTGACGAAGAATCCGGATGCCTGCAAAACAATGAATACTTTGTCAAATTAAATCATCAACATAGCTACCATCTGCCTTGCATTACCAGGTGAATAATAAACATGTGATGAGTTTGGAAATTTATTTGGCTGGAATAAATCTCACAATTTTGTTCATCATAAGTTTACTGCACAGAGAGAACCTACTACTTAAATGTAAGAATTCTGTTTCACCTGTCCGTATTTACAAGCGATTCTACTGAAAACGTGTTTTGCATGATTCCTGAAGTGGGCTTAGATTTGGATGAATTTCCATGCTTCAGTAAACTCCTGAAAAATAACAAATCCAATGCTTCTCTAGTAAGTAATTGAAACAAGACACTTATTGTTGATACAATTTCAAATCTGCCGATATTCGCATGAATTAGTTGCTCCAGTGAAAATCGTACCTTTCATGTGTATATATCAAATTTGCGGCAAATTGCAATGGCCCTTAATGCCTGGTTTTGACTGGGTAATTTTCACAACAAAGATTTGCTCGTAAAGTTGAATTTGCCAATATTTTTAGTGCTTAAAAAACACAATAAATATTGTAAAAAATGTTTCGGTCTTTCATCTATTAAGCAGAATGCGATTCATTCCAACCTTTGCAATAGCACACTAGGTATTAAGAATTTTCAAACAGCCGAATTTTTTTTGCGAATCCATTGGTCTCATTCCTAATATACCGGGTGAGTCAAAAAGCAGTCCCCGATAGAAAGGGCACTGCTCTCTGGATATCAAGAAAATAATGTTGGCAAATAGTTCACTTAATAGTGGACATGATCAAATAAATTTTAAAATCTTCCTGATTAAAATCGGCCACTCCGTTCTGAAATTATGATGGATTTTCTCGAGAAAGCCCCTTCAAGAAACCTTCAGATTTTCCTAATATTTCTGCCTTACAAGAATGACCTGAACACGTTTTAGCACGTGTTATACTCTTAGTAGGATTAAGTCACCTCCTTATGCTCTTATTGATGGCACTGTCTCCTCCAAAAGAATAAAACGTGCTAAAGCATGTACAATTACAAGTTATAGGTGTATTACATNCTCGTAAAGTTGAATTTTCCAATATTTTTAGTGCTTAAAAAACACAATAAATATTGTAAAAAATGTTTCGGTCTTTCATCTATTAAGCAGAATGCGATTCATTCCAACCTTTGCAATAGCACACTAGGTATTAAGAATTTTCAAACAGCCGAATTTTTTTTGCGAATCCATTGGTCTCATTCCTAATATACCGGGTGAGTCAAAAAGCAGTCCCCGATAGAAAGGGCACTGCTCTCTGGATATCAAGAAAATAATGTTGGCAAATAGTTCACTTAATAGTGGACATGATCAAATAAATTTTAAAATCTTCCTGATTAAAATCGGCCACTCCGTTCTGAAATTATGATGGATTTTCTCGAGAAAGCCCCTTCAAGAAACCTTCAGATTTTCCTAATATTTCTGCCTTACAAGAATGACCTGAACACGTTTTAGCACGTGTTATACTCTTAGTAGGATTAAGTCACCTCCTTATGCTCTTATTGATGGCACTGTCTCCTCCAAAAGAATAAAACGTGCTAAAGCATGTACAATTACAGTTTAGTAATATTACATGTACAGTTTAGGAATATTCAAAGCTAAAATAAAGCAGTTTTCCATCCCTTGCATTTGTAGGCTCTGTACCCCGTATTTACAGAATCTTGGCTACATTAATCAGATTTACTAAAAACCTAAATCTAGATATCGTTTTCGTTTCGTTTTTGCCACTTTACTATTAATTTTTTGTATGTGTATTAATTATGTTATATTTGTTGGTATTAATTAGCTGATTCTTGCTTTTATGTATTGTAATTAGCTATCTTACCTATTTACCAACGTTAAATAAAGTATGGAAAAAAAGTCATTGCTGTAAGACAGAAATATCAGGGAAATTCAATCATGATTTTATGCCGGCTTTAAAGGTTTCTTGAAGAGACTCTCTTGAAGAGAAATTATTTGCAAAGATGCAATCGAAACGTTTAAACAGTCCTATAGCACAGGGTGGACATAAAGTTTTACAGTGCTTTCAGGAAGCTAGATGTGATCTCTTGAAGTTCTTTTGGGTCCCTTCAAGAAAGCTAATTAACTCATTTGCTAATATTATTGCCCTGATATCCAGGGAGAAGTCTACGTAGTATATTAACAGGTTATGGCAAAAAGGGCTGACCAGAGTGAATGAAATGGCAATCGCTGAACGACTGAGAATAGTTTTGTGACATATGGTAGGAAACAAGAAAGTCACCATTTTCAATTTTTGGTCCTGAACCTGATCAAAGGTCACCGCGTGTAAATTTTCAATGCAACTCAACTTTTCTGCTGTGAAATCAAGTTTGTGTGTGTTAAGCCAGATCTTTTCATTATGCGGGCTTTGTTATAATTTAAAGACTTTCTGGTTGCCGAGAAGGTAAGTAATCTCACATATAAATAGCAAGGTATAGATTTAAAGATTTAAATTTGTTCTAATTTCGGAGCATAAAGTAAATACTCACGATGGAAACGCGATCATCGCATCTGTTTTATTAACAATTCAGTAACAAATAAGGTTTGCTGTTTAGTTATTGACAATAGCTTCATCCATCTTTTTTCTAAGCAACCTCAAGATTCTCATTGGGTCTTTCCTAAAGCAACTTCTAAGTATAATTGACTTGATGATTTATTTTAGAAATTATTCCAGTGCCAATAATATCAAAGATTGTCAAATATCAAATACACTCCATTGCCCTAATAGTAATGAGGGTTCTCATTGTGAAACAATAAGTTATTTTGCAAACGTACAGTCGAAACGTTTAAACAATCCTAGTACAGGTGGATATAAAGTTTTATTGTACTTTAGACAGGTGCGGTCTGGCATCAAAACTTTAGGGTGGCTAGCAAGTCCAAAGGGCCCGGTTCAGGGTGTGGCAGTGCAAGCCTCACCCAGTTAGTATTGGACAAAGGACTTTGTAATCATAAATGCTCTTTTATGAGCTTGTGTGCTATTGCAGTAGTTTTGAATCTGGAATACGCATTTTTAGATGGATAATTATTGCTACAGAGAAGTGATTAATTGCTCACGTCAGAATTTTCAATTTTCAAAACAAAGTCTGCTCTTAAGTAAATTACAAGAAACATGGCTAAATGATCTATTTACCGTGATCCTGACAGTCTGACAGGATTTTGATTTATTTGCAAGGATGGATTGGTCTTATAATGCAAGCTCGGGGGGGGGGGGGGTTGTATCTTGACCTATCATGTGATGGGGACGTGCCAAGGACGTGCCACTTTCCCCGAAAAATTGGTACCCATTATTCCGCAAATTTTGAAGAATTTTAGGGCCATACTGTAATTCCGCAAATTTAATGAAAGTCTGGGCCATAATTCCACAAATTTTGATATTTTCCTGTAATTCCTATACTTTTGCCAATTTCTCTCTATAACAGGACCCATAGTTCCGCAGAAAGTCTGAAAATGATACCCATAATTCCGCAACTGTTAAGGAAAGGTACCACTAAAAAAAATGGTACATCCCAGTACCACCAAAATACTAAGATATCCCCCCCCCCGAGAATGAAAAGGATCTTGGTATACCCCTTGATGCTATGTGTGGCACAATTGTCTTCTGTCCATTAATCTTCACAAAGTAGTGCCACAACATTTGGTCAGAAATATCGCATACAAAATCTTTTACACAAAACCTTATTCAATGGTGTTGTTGCTGCAGGAGTAAAAGATAGCCTGTTGTATCTCCTGTAAAAACTGCATTGTATCAGGAAACAAAAACACAGCACTGGATCAACATTGGCAGTGGCGTACCCAAGGCGGGGAATGGGGGGGATCCGGACCCCCCCACTTTTCAAAAAGATGATCCTTGAGATTTACCCAAAAACGCAATAAAATTGATACCTAGGGGGGGGGGGGGGGTAGGCAGATTTGTCAAGAGAGGGTTTTTGAGATTCTTGAAAAGCAAGGAGATGATCGTTGGGTAAAGGTTTGATAGGGTTAGAA
>REGM01000240.1:105923-140342 GCA_004194415.1 Aurelia aurita | reverse complement strand
CTTGAGATCTTGAAAAGCAAGGAGATGATCGTTGGGTAAAGGCTTGGTACGGTTAGAAGGTTTCGGGTTTCCAAGAATGCTGGAGCGATATTGGGAGAGGCGTTCTGAGACAAACAAGAATGCGTGTCCTCAAAAATTTTCCTGCTGGCTTCACCCCCAGACCCCCAAATTCCAATACCCCCAGTTATCTTAGCCTGGACACACCGCTGGCTAGAGGAATCCCTATTTGCCACTACTCTCGAAACAATCTCGGGAAAGTGATTTGAAGAGTCTGTACCCTAACACTAATTTAAAACATTTTATGGAGGTTAGACTAACCTCCATAAAATGTTTTAAATTACGGCAACAATTCCTGTCACAACAGCATCTTGCAAAAGATGCCATTGACCGACTGGACAATTTGATTCTGACAAGTAATGAAAATAGGCATTCCCTCAAATAATGAGCTACTAGCGCTGAATCATTTCGTAGTAAAGCTAAGAAAGGTAATTTTGTAATTCGAACTGGATATGCTGGACTGCTTTTGTTGAATATGATTTATTTTATTTTACTTCTAAAGATTTCTATTCTTTCCTTGGATTGATTTGCAGTGATGGGTATCAATTTTCTATGCAAAGTCTACGAAACGTTCTACCAATTTTGTTTTCATTGCAGCCATGAAACAAAGTATATGAAACAAAGTATAACTAAAAGGGCGTATCCCTCATTTTCCGAGCGTCTGAAGGCCGTGGTCACTAAAATATTTCTGGAGGCTTCGCCCTTAGACCCCCTCACTTCTCGAGTACTGCATGCGCCCCTGAACATTGGTACTTAACTTGTGGCATTCTTGACACCTTGTGACCTTCATTGAAAAAAGCCAATTGCAAAAGAACAGTCCAAGCCATTACTGCAAATATGGCTATTTCTCTTTCAAAAATAAATGCCGATGTTTATCTGTGACGACAGAAGAAGAACATATCATGTGAGGTGCCATCCAGGGCAGTAGAAAGCTGTAAAGCCCATAGGAATTTGGACTATATGAACATTAGTTGTGCCTGAAAATTTCAATTTGGTACTGGAGTTGTAACGAATGTCGTAGTCATGCTAAGCTGTCTTAAAATTCGCAAGCAGTTGTCATTTTCGTATTGTTTTGAAACTCAGAGCAGTTTCTCCAAGATTTGAAGATATATGTGTATGATGATCTAAGCTGCACTCACTTACTTCATTAACAGTTAGTTATAGATTATATAAACGTAAACGGCTGGACTAGGCCATATTATTATCAGTACGTTTCGATAGGATTTCCTATCATTCTCAGCTAAGAAACTACATGTGCAGAGTTGTTTTAAATCCTTAATCATTCAGACAACATTCATTGTTAATTTTTATCATCAAATCTACAAGTAAGGAAGGTCGGTGAAAACAGTGAGCTAGAAAGTCCCAAAAGAATCAAAACAAGAGAGTGGAATAGAAGAATTCTTAAAGTTTAATACCGGGTGATTTCTCATTATTAACAAACTTTCGTGCATCAACAGTTCGAACTCGTTTGCAGTTTTGTCCAAGATCGAAAAGTCTTCTAAGGATGCGGGCTGCCCAGTGGCGTGAACCACGCTGCTGATGATATGGCCTACTGGTCGACCTTTTAGTTTTTTTCCAATGAATCTGGATTGAGTGATATTGTTATGAATTTTGATTCGGAAGGTTCAAGTGGGCAACGAGAGAGCTTTGTGCACTTTCGTCAATTCAATAGATTATTACAAAATGTGGCGAAATAAGTAAGTCCACTATCAATTATTGCTTTGGATAATATTGATATCATCAAATTGAGAATTCTGAGTCAACTTAGGTAGCAGTTCCCTACAACGTTGCAAATGTATCGGAAGAGGTTCTTGCCTTTATCATACATTATCATACAACCACAAGCAAAAATTATAGCAATCTGCGACTGAAGTCGTAGCTATACGGGTGGCCAAGGTGTAACGTGATAAATATAAAGAGTCTTTTTGCTATGTAAAGAAAACGATTAATTACAAATATGAGTAGATAATCACGATTGGTGTCAGATTTCATACAGAGAATCGGAGAATTCTCTGTCAAATCGAATCTGTCAAATCTGACAAATCTGTCAAATCTGTCAAATCTCTCACAGAATCGGAGAATTCATCATCAAATATCGCATTTGATATCATTGAGATGATGAAAATTGACAATTCTGAGAGAACATAGCCAGCAGTTTCTTACTAAGTTCCTCAAGCAAATATCATAGTGCTCTGTGTGAAGTTTTAGTTATATGGGTTGCCAATGAGCAACGAGATCGGGAATGAGATGAATATATTGTTTGCTTATTTGCTTATGAAGCAGGTTATATTTGCTATTTATGAGAAACATGACTAATTACAAATATAAATTACATCAAAAAATAATCACGATTGGTGTGAGATCTAAATTGAGAAATTGAAAAGCGAGAAAGAAGAAAGATATCATTATCTCTTTTGATACCATTGATATCATCAAAATTGAGAGCTGAGTCAACGATGGCAGCAGTTTTCATACAAAATTGATAAGGAACCAGAGGAGGTTCTTGCCTTTATCATTGGATTGTCATACAACAACAAGCCAAAATCACACTAAGTCTTAGTTATACGGGTGGCCGAGATTGCTGATATATGACTATCATGACTATAATCAGTCTCAAATTAGATGTCAGGTGAAAATTCCCACGAATAAGGCTTCTTGTAATTTGCGAAATTGTGAATAATGAAATTGCGAAATTGCTAAATTCCTCAATTTCACAAATTACAACAAACCATGTGCTTGTTGTAAAATCCAAAATTAACTAATAAATTGGATTATTGGAAGTGTTTGTCGATTTTAATAACAATAATAATAATAATCATCCATATTTATACAGGTGAACTTGGTCAGCTTGTACACAAGCTGCTATCATTCAAGGTCCTGTTAAAATTAAAAGTCTAAAGAATTAAAGATATAAAATTACAAGTTCAGGATAAAAGATTCATACTATACAAATGTAAAAGTTAAAAATCACAGTCAAGTTGGTCGCATTGTCTATTAAATTTCATTACTGACTGATCTCCNCCAAATGCAAATCCTTAGGCCAGAATCCTGATAGAACTGAGCAGAATCCTGATAGAACTGAGATTCCTCCTACTACTTATGCGTAACAAAGTGAATTCAAGGGCGGAATGTAAATTTCTTAGTGATGCTGATTCTGTTCTAGGCAGGAACAAAACAATATTTCAATAAATTGATTCCTAGTGTCAAATTGTGCTGACGGTTTCAGAAAGGAATTTATAGAAGACTTTCCATCAATTGTCGGGAAAAGAAATACAGCGGTCGAACTAATTCATACTCTGAATGAAAACACTATGACAGCCCAAAACAGGCCATAAAACATTTATGATATATTTTGGTAATTAGCAATAGAATTAAATTAACGAGATCAGTGAGAAAATGTTTCTTGTCTTCAGTAGAGCAGAAATAGCATTTTACGACAATAAATCCTCGAATGAGCACCAACATTTTAACAAATTCGATAACACACAAGCTATCCTCGACCTGATTCGTTGTCTTCGCATTGTCTTAAATGATATCAATTTACCTATTCGCTCAAATTACGAATCATAGCTTTACTCGACGAGGGAGTCCCAATTCTCTGGGGTGGCAATAATTCTTGATGAAGTGGTGGGATGAAAGCTGTCAACAAGTTTGAAGTTATTCTCCAGGTATTTTCTGGAACAGTCTCACGGCACGAAGAAATTGTTCCCAATCCCACTTTTCCAAGAATAAAAAAATTTGCCCCAATCAAAGTGGGTCTTTCGCCGATTTATTTTCATCAAAGATCAGAAAAACCCTTCCATTCATATTTCATAACCAAGACTCGTTGCCTGTTTTTCTGAACCAATTGTTTCAAGTTTATTTTAGGCTAAGAGAACATAATTAGAAAAACGCATGGACACGGTTACCAAGGAAATGTATGTCACTAAAAATTGAATATGTTGTTGTTGTTGTTGTTTTATATATATATATATATTAACTCGATATTAGCTAACAATACATACAATATAATATATACAAAGTTAACTAATCGAAATCGAATGAAATTAAAATGTGTACAAAATTTACTGTTCAATAAAATTAAAACTATTGCAGGCACTACATTTGCATTCTGGCCATTCCATTGCTTTATCATAAGTTGAAAGTTTTTCCAGTTTTCTGCGGATTTCATTTTGTTTGGTAAGCCATTCCATATTTGAAGCCCAACGGACTCAATACTCTTGGAACTGAAAGCTACTTGATTTGGTCTTATATGCTTTCAGTCATAAGGATTTATTTTTCATAAATGGAGGATTTAGATTATTCGTCATTTTGTAACTTGCATTGTACCTCTTCCTGATTTTGGGAGCAAAGCATTATATGAGCTGTTATGATCATTATAAAGATATCTTAATGCACGCTCTTTTTACCTTTCAATTTTCTGAAGCAACTCTATGGAAGAAAAATACCAAACTAATAGGCAATAATTGAAGCCAGAGTAAAAAAGCTCTGTACTAGTTACCTTTTTCTGTTCAAATATAATAAACGATCTTATTCTTTTCAGAACATTTAGTTGTGTCGAAGGTCAATTTATTATTCAGAATTACGCCCAAAAAGTTTCACAGTTTGTTCAGATATGATGGCATGACCTTGAAAGCTTATATTTTGTCCACTAGTATTTTCCTGATATTTTCTGACTAGCAATGTTGCATAGTATTATGAAGTTATGAATTGCCCGGGAATTGCAAATGAACCTTTTCTGAAACATTGAATTTGCTGAAGCTCGGCTATTTTCTTTGGCCGCGGAGACAACAAGATCATTTGTTTTCAAGGACGCGGGAACGTTTGTTGTTGTTGTTGTTGTTGTTGTAATTTTGATGATTTACGCTTCCCACTCGCTTGGCAACCTTCAATTTGGCACTGCAAAGAATCTTCTATTTCAATTGTTCACGTTTTCCTTCAAAAATTTTACAGTCTGGAATGTATGGCCTGCCGTATTCGTCAAAAATACTTCTGTTTCATTTAATAAATGTTTTCACATTTTATTGATTTTCATTCTATTATATAAACATTCCTTCCAATAATATAACAGTTGTCCATGTTTATAACATTTCTTTACCTCATAATAAAGATTAACTTATTCTATAGAACTTGTTCCTTTTTATAAAATTTGTTCCCTTTTATAAAACTTGTTCCTTTTTATAAAATTTGTTCCTTTTTATAAAACTTGTTCTTTTCTATAAAACTTGTTCTTTTGTAAAACCGTGGGCGGTAGGAGACGTTTGGATTGCTTTTTGAAAAATGTTGTGGTGATAGGTTGTGGTTATTAAGATTAGATTAGTCGCGATGTTTAACCTAACCGCAACCTATGACCACAACATGTTGTGTTTTGCTGTTGGAACCTCTTTGGAGCCGCCATCTTTAGCGGTATTGTCTATTGTAAATTGTAGCAAATTGGCAAATAAGANAAAAAAGCTCTGTACTAGTTACCTTTTTCTGTTCAAATATAATAAACGATCTTATTCTTTTCAGAACATTTAGTTGTGTCGAAGGTCAATTTATTATTCAGAATTACGCCCAAAAAGTTTCACAGTTTGTTCAGATATGATGGCATGACCTTGAAAGCTTATATTTTGTCCACTAGTATTTTCCTGATATTTTCTGACTAGCAATGTTGCATAGTATTATGAAGTTATGAATTGCCCGGGAATTGCAAATGAACCTTTTCTGAAACATTGAATTTGCTGAAGCTCGGCTATTTTCTTTGGCCGCGGAGACAACAAGATCATTTGTTTTCAAGGACGCGGGAACGTTTGTTGTTGTTGTTGTTGTTGTTGTAATTTTGATGATTTACGCTTCCCACTCGCTTGGCAACCTTCAATTTGGCACTGCAAAGAATCTTCTATTTCAATTGTTCACGTTTTCCTTCAAAAATTTTACAGTCTGGAATGTATGGCCTGCCGTATTCGTCAAAAATACTTCTGTTTCATTTAATAAATGTTTTCACATTTTATTGATTTTCATTCTATTATATAAACATTCCTTCCAATAATATAACAGTTGTCCATGTTTATAACATTTCTTTACCTCATAATAAAGATTAACTTATTCTATAGAACTTGTTCCTTTTTATAAAATTTGTTCCCTTTTATAAAACTTGTTCCTTTTTATAAAATTTGTTCCTTTTTATAAAACTTGTTCTTTTCTATAAAACTTGTTCTTTTGTAAAACCGTGGGCGGTAGGAGACGTTTGGATTGCTTTTTGAAAAATGTTGTGGTGATAGGTTGTGGTTATTAAGATTAGATTAGTCGCGATGTTTAACCTAACCGCAACCTATGACCACAACATGTTGTGTTTTGCTGTTGGAACTTCTTTGGAGCCGCCATCTTTAGCGGTATTGTCTATTGTAAATTGTAGCAAATTGGCAAATAAGATAACTCCTTACAAATTCCTATCAAGTCAGTTAAAAATATTTCAGTAAATTAAATTTTCACAAATTGAAGCACAATTTCAAGGATACCGTGAATCCAATGTGCCCAACGAATGATGGCATTGAGGATACGGAACACTTCTTGTTGCTTTGCCCTTCATTTCACATTCAACGACGATATCTTCTCGTTATAAATTCGGAATTATTACGACAATTTTTCCAAAGCAACAGCCTTCGAAGCAACGTTCTGATACAGCTTTTATTGTATGGTGATAAAGACCTTTCTAATGACGTTGATAGAAATATACTCGAACTCACTCTAAATTTCATCATCAAAACTGGCCAGCTCAGTTAGATAATTTGAAACTGTTATACCAAACTCAGCTACAAAGCCCCTATTTTTCCCCGTTTGTTTGTAAGTCTGTTTCACAGTTGATGTTAGGCATACATGGTATGGATGAAAATTCATCCGCACAAAATTTCAAATTTCAAATATTCAAATCTACAACATTGTGAACCATAAACCCACCCCGATAGCATGGGCGCAGCGTCTTGAGCGGGGGACTCTGGAGGGGGAGCAGTGGCGGCAGCTGCTGTCGTTGTTATTCTCTCGGCCGGGGTTTCTGTTGTTCCGTATCATCGCCTATGCTTGCCTGACCGCCAATGTGAAACAGGCTCTTATTCATAAGTATTTAATCGTTTACGTGTACCTTTTTGTAGTTGTATATTTAGCTTAAGTCCAGTTTCATGTCCTTTATGTAAGGGCCATGGGGTAGTCATTATCTTTTGCTCCCTGTGGTATCGTCCTTGTAGTGTCGTAAAGCTCATCAGTAGTGTCTTAAGTAGTTTGTTATTGTAAAATTTTAATTTAATAGAAAAAAAAATATTTCAAACCTTAACCTAGAAATATAAAATAAAGAATAAAAATACTGGCGTCGACACTTACTTGTTAATTTTTGTTGCTCTGAGACAATCATACCGTACTGCAATAATTTCTTTTACATATCTCAAATATGAGAGAAAAGTTATCGGGAATGGGATTTGCAAGAAATAACTATCGGGAAATGGAATTTAGCTAAATTGTTTTTATCAAACCCTCTTCATACTCCTCTTCACATACTTTTGCTCGATTATGATAAAGAACATTACCATATTCATCATAGGGTTGCACATAAAGCGTTTATAATATGTTTAGAGTAATGCCTGTGCAGATAATTAGTAAGATATTTCGGCAAGCCAATATCCTTTCTTGTCTTAGAAATCAAGAATCAAGAGCAAGTCCCAAATGTTTATGTTCATTTAATATTTTTACGGGTATGTTATTAAAAAGGATCATTAGACGATGAATTCCTTTTTTCTTCCTTGAAATATTTATTCAACAGTTTGCTTCCGTGGATCTGGATTAAGGGACATTCCCGAATCATGTGCTCACTGTTTTATCAATTCTAAGTCGTGATTCATGTCATTTAGAGTCTTCAACTAATGTGAACAACAACGTATTGTCAGCAAAAGCTCAACATTACATTCTAAGTTTTCAGTTACATCATCAATATATACAAGAAAGAACAAAGGTCCTAAGATAGAACCTTGTGGTACTCCTGCTGAAATATCTCCCCAAGTAGAACATTGCCCATTTAGAACATTTCTAATGTGTTTGTGTTATTGCTGAGGGAAATTTGCCTCATCTCTGATATTTTTATCGTTAATTCTTATTTGTAGCGATTTCTATCGATTCTCCAATGAATTTCACTATTCTTTGACAGGAAAATGAATTTAATTTCGACCCCAAATGAGATATTTGTCTAAACATATAAAAAGATTTGTAGAAGCCCTGCTACCGATTTTGTAAAAATAAATTGCAGGTAATTTCTGTAGCCTGGTGCCTTGTAGCCATTTTACTTGTAGTGAGGGTACTCGAAAATTCACTTTCTAACGCCAAAATGTTTGTCACGTGCTGCATTTGCGGCGAAAGTGATTGGCTGATAAGTGTACGTGAATTGGATCATTTCTGCGTGCGCTCGGCAACCAACAGGGATTCGGTCTGTATACCCTCTGTTTGTAACACATGGAGCATGTACACATAACAAAATAACTACGGAAATTTCTCCTTTCGAATAAAGAAGTCTTTTAAGGGTACTAAAGTATCTCTCAAATTAGATGTCACGTGAAAAGGTCTGTGAATAAAAACAATTGAAATGCTTCGCAATAGCAATTTTGCGTTATTGCAAATCTCATGTGACATCTAATTTGAATTTTCTCAAGAAGTCGCTCAGAAAACCTGCTTTAGGCTCTTCAAGTTGTCAATTCCAGAAGAAGAACGATTCCAAGATCTTGAGAGATAAATATTAGATATCACATACAATTAAAAAAATTGTCTGCTCCTGTCTTCTTAGGGTCTGTTTATATGGGGAAAATCATTCCACTTTCCAGGCTGTGAGTTGAGAGGTGAGATCCCATCCTCCTATACGATCCCTTGTAATTTTTATATTGCTTTTATATGGAAAATGAGCTATCCCGGTTAGCTGGGATCCTACTCTACGGGATGTGGGATCTTACTGGAATTGGATGAAATTTGTCCATGGAAGGTTGGATGAAAAGCTGGAAGGTAGCATGAAATCGTCTGTTTTGCGAACGCGTCACGATGAAAACAACAGGAAGCCTACTCGCTGCTGTCGCCAGACATCGCCAGACAGGCCAACTATGATTGTTATTGTCTGAAATTATGAGCTGGGAGGTGGGATGAGAGGCTGGAAGGTGAGATGAAATTTTACATATTTCAAAGCAATAAACACGCAGATTTCGTCCCACCTGACAGCTCATAGCCTGGAAGGTGGGATAGTTTTCCTCATATAAACAGGCCATTAGATCGCGTTTTCTCTACAAAACAGCCGTTTGAATTTCAAAGAACGATACATTCATCCGTACGCTACTTTAGCGTATTAATTAACTCGATTCGGCATTTTTTGTAAGGGTGAATTTGGTAAAACGAAATAGTCATTTCTGTGATTTGACAAACGATTTGCGTTACTCAAGAATAGTCTTCACACCTCAGTGCACGCAAGCAAATCAAAATAAAAAGAGAAGTAAAGCCTCGCTCTGCAAAACAATGGCTGCACTTATGGTGTGAAATGTCTTCTCGAGTAAGGTAGATAAGGTAGGTCGCTTTGTCAATCGGACACCTGAATCTTTTGTTTTATAATATCCAACTTAGCTATTCGCATCACCAAAATAACAACGAAAACCTCGCATGTTGGGAAATCAATATGCAAAATAAAGTATCACCGATTTTGAAATGTACGCGTACAACTTATGCACTGAGTTCAATGAACCATCAATCATCGCTTTGGAGTAAAACCACTGATTTAGATACAAATTTCATTCCACTAAATTCTTTCTTAAGCTTGGTTCATGCTGGAGTAGAATCGCGTTTAAAATGCATTCAAAAGTTCAAAATGCGACGGAAGAACGGGTAGAAATTGATGCCTCAATAATAATTTTTGAGGCAAATTAAAGCGGCTGGAAATTATTGTTGTAACATTTTTTCTGTCATCATTTGATTGGAATCAAAAAGTTTTGATTCCATTTGTAAGCAATGATTCGTTCAGCTACCCTGGGTACCAGACTCTCAACTCTCTCGTTCAGCATGCGTTTTAAGACGATTTAAAAAAAGCCTTATCCCAATTCCAGAGTTTTGAACTTTTGTCTTTGTGGCTACAATTTATTTGGAAAAGTTTTGAGAAGGACTAAAAGCAGTGATATTGTTCTTCATAGATTTCAGGTTCAAAACAGGGAAATCGAGGATGACCATCCTCTAAGGAGAAAAAGCAAATAACAGATATGCATCTCTGCTTGCTGAAATGCATGCATTGCCAAGTTCCTCATAAGATAAATGATCCAAATTGCATCATTAGGCACAAGATGGACGGATTTTAAATATGATCTCAAATTTTATGTTGCTCAGATAAACTTTTAACCGAAGTCGCTAATAAGCGAAGAGCCAATTTTGTGTTTGTAGAACTTTGGAGGTGTACTTTATTGGTTTTTTCAAGTAATTTTTTAGATTATTTTTCTCTTAATATTACAAGAAATTGAATATGCTGGAAATTGATGTATATAAACTTAATGCAAATTCAACTAACGTGCATGAGAGTACAAAAAAAAACTAGAATTAAGAAAATTTATGCGAAAAAGGAAGAAAGACTTTAAAAAAAGGAATTAACGATAAAAAAATGGAAATAATTTTGTCATCCTGAAAATAATATTTCTACATACACAATGCAAAACGTGTAAAATCAATTTCAAGAGCTTCAGCGAAGCTTAATTTGAAGACAATCAAGGTCTGAAACACCCTTGAACAACTGAAATATTATGAACGAAAGAAATTGACGTTGTTTTAATCGACGCGTCACCGCGTCACTTAGATAAGGTACACAAAATCATCGCTAATCAGTTACCCCCATTTAAATTTTTGCAATTTTAAAAATTCATGTTAATTTCATGTATCGTTCATTTCCTATGATAAGGGTATCCCAAGGCTATATGGTTTATGGTTTGTCGTAGATGATTTTTTTATCGTGATTTAGATAATATTTGAGAATAAGCGTAAGATTAGAAAAAGCCAGAACGGATAGACGAATGTTGTAGTGAAATAATATTTCACATCTAAGTTTGCCTCATCTCTATCAAAGATTCTATGATCCACAGAAGTTGATAATGAATCCAAGATCGTTCATCTCTTCAAGTGCCGATAAGCACCGATACCTTATTTTGCATCACCCTGTAAATTGGCGCCATTTTACAAAAATTTCAAATGAACATAATTCATACCTTGCATGAAGCAAGACCAAACTTCCAATAGCCATGCTGCGATGAGTATATCTCTAATGGATAGCCAAGAAGACATTGAAAGAAGTCACTGACCGCCATCCCAAGTATCAAGTAATCTTTATAAGTTAGCTGACTTCTGATCTTCGCAAAAGTATAGATGACCAGTAGGTTTAACATCACAGCGAACACATCAGTTGCACTCAGGAGCACAACAGTAATCGCCGACATCTTTCTACTCGTGTAAGTACGAATATGCATTTTGCTGTCAGGCTTTTGTGTTAAATCATTACAATGCTCTGAATTATTCATGCTTCCCTAAATAGGAAAGGTTCCGCTCGAAAATCATAAAACTGAGCCAAGCAGCATGAGTTTAGCAGCAAATGACGAATCATAGCTTGAAGGAATACTTAATAGGAGGCTGAAGATAGATAATAGAAAACTATTGCAATTATGCAACATAAATCATTGTTTTGACAACACGATAAAATTATCACCTGGTATGCTTTAAGTTTAAACTCTAGCTTTTACGATTCCTTGATAAGATTTCTTCAGTTTGCATCAATCAATATTTTTTGAATTCATATCTTATCGTCAATTTTCCAAAGAATCCATTGTGGAACTTTTTGAAAAACATCCCAATGCATATAATAGCGTTATTTCAACGTAGACTATATATTAACTTGGTTTCAACGTTAGACCATCACATTTTAACGTTATTCCAACCATGATTTTGTAACTTTTATTCAACATTGATTGATTTAATTAGTTGACGTTGAATAAATGTTGATTTAACATCACTTGTGATTCAAGATAATAATATAATAAAAATATATCCTGGGACTTACCTATGTTTGGGAGAATTCTTTATAGGACTGAAACCAAGTTTTTCGTTGCTCATTTCATGAAAATGGGCTAATAATGGGCAGTACTGGAGGTAGAAGTTTCCATTTGATTTCAATTTTTGAATGAAATAAGTCTGCACCCTCCCTTCTTGTGGCAGCAGAGACGCCTAATGTTTTGCTCGCTTCTAAGGTACGAGCCCCCGCCCAGCCTCATCTCGACAGACCAATCAGATTTTCTTTATATTCATATAAAAATTTACAATACATGCTACATCCTACTATACTTTCTAATTACTATACAACTATACAACACTACGGGGACGAAACGATGGGGAGCAAAAAGGCATGACTGCCCTATGCACAGTGATCCAGATCGACGAAATTATGGAATAAGTAGGAAAAATTAATTTTCGAGAATATGCCAATTTTTACATCGACCTTAAAGAAAGTATCCTTGGGCTTAACAGAAAGCACACATTTTCAAAATTGGACAACCCACTGATGAGAAATTGAATTTTCAAGTTTATAAAAATCTCAAGTGGTTGTTTACTTTAAAATTTCCGGTGCAAAGCATCGTTTCCTACCAACTTTATAATGTCATAAATCAGCCTAGAAACATGCGATTTTCGTTCTGTTTGTGCGAAATCGTCCGCAATCAAGTGGTGTCCAAAATATGTAAAAAGGTTTTACATAGATGTAAGATCATGGGTAGATGGACACTGTTTTGATGGGTACTTTTTAAACAAATTTCGTAAAAAAATGGTATTTAAAGTTGAAAACAAAAAATCTAGGTAATTCTAGGTGTTAGGTATTAATATATTAAAATACTAGAACCTATTTGGAGCATTCATGCCAAAGGGCCCGTTTCAGATCGTTCTAGTTTTTTTCGCAAAAAAAGTTTAAAGATTGCATGTGGCATCGGTTGTCCTTGCCTAATTTTCTTGCAAAACGGTAAGAGCACCTATCTTAACTTTTTTCTTTGAGTCAATGGTTTTACAAGTGTAGAATTGGTTCTTAAGAAACCAAATGAAGCATTCTGTATAAAGAAAAAAGTCAAGATAGGTGCTATTACCGTTTTGCAAGGAAATTAGACAAGGAAAAACGATGTGTCANTTTGGAGCATTCATGCCAAAGGGCCCGTTTCAGATCGTTCTAGTTTTTTTCGCAAAAAAAGTTTAAAGATTGCATGTGGCATCGGTTGTCCTTGCCTAATTTTCTTGCAAAACGGTAAGAGCACCTATCTTAACTTTTTTCTTTGAGTCAATGGTTTTACAAGTGTAGAATTGGTTCTTAAGAAACCAAATGAAGCATTCTGTATAAAGAAAAAAGTCAAGATAGGTGCTATTACCGTTTTGCAAGGAAATTAGACAAGGAAAAACGATGTGTCACATGCAATCTTTAAACTTTTTTTGCGAAAAAACTAGAACGATCTGGAACGTGCCCTTTGGCAGGAATGCTCCAAATAGGTTCTAGTATTTTAATATATTAATACCTAATACCTAGAAGTACCTAGATTTTTTGTTTTCAACTTTAAATACCATTTTTTCACGAAATTTGTTGCTAAATGTACCCATCAAAACAGTGTTCATCTACCCATGATCTTACATTCTATGTAAAACCTTTTTACATATGTTGGATACCACTTGATTGCTGACCATTTTGCACAAAGAGCACGAAAATCGCATGTTTCTAGGCTGATTTATGACATTATAATGTTGGTAGGAAACGATACCTTGCACCGGAAATTCTATAGTAAACAACCACTTGAGATTTTGATAAACTTGAAAATTCAATTTTCATCAGTGGGTTGTCCAATTTTGAAAATGTGTGCGTTCTGTTAAGCCCAAGGATACCCTCTCTCTGGATCACTGTGCTATGGCCATAACATGAAACAAAAAACAATACGAGAACAATATGCGAAGATACGACGAGAGAACAAAACATAAACAAACACGATACAAACTATAAGTTAAGCTACAAGATAAGGTAGCTAGCAACCAAATAATTGCAAATTTATCTAGAGTCAAGATTTAGACCCAAATATTATGGTTCGCAATATTGATTATTTAGTTGCAAGCTACCTCAAACTAAGTAATTACAAAGAAAAGAAGAAACACTAAACAAATGGAGGGTTGGGATATGGAGGTATTCGTAGGGAAATGGATAAATTAATTAAGGCGTTTTTTTTCCAAAATAAACTTAATTGTTAGGTTCAATATTAATGTATTTGCCTCCAAAGGCAAGTTTTCATCTCCGTATAATAGAAGCTACAAAATATTGTTTCAAATAAATGTACAGCGTGTGGCGAAGTATGAATAGCATTCATCAGTCGCAATACTCTCTTCGCAATAGCATCCACCACTTCATCAGTCGCAATACTCTCTTCGCAACCGTGATGTTATTGGGCGAATAGGGGCAAGAACAGAAAAATTTCAATCTAGTTTCTATCCTAACTGTATATCTGAATGGAATAAACTCGATCCTGAGATTAGGCTTGCTCCGTCCGTTGCTGTTTTTAAGTCAAAGCTTCTATCAATAATTCGTCCTCCAGCAAAATCTGTCTTTGGGATTCATGACCCAATAGGTTTGTCGTATCTTTCCCAAATAAGAGTCGGCCTTAGTAGATTAAATTTTCACAAATTTAAGCACAATTTTAAGGACACCATAAACCCAATGTGCCCTACGCATGACGGTATTGAGGATACGGAGCATTTTTTGCTGCTTTGCCCTTCTTTTGACATCCAAAGACGAGATCTTCTCGCTGGCATTTCAGTAGTATTACGGCCATTTGTTCAAATCAACAGCCTTTCAAACAACATCCTGATACAACTTTTATTGTATGGCGATAAAGACCTTTCTAGTGACATTAATAAACATGTTCTCGAACTGACTCTAAATTTCATTCACAAAACTGGTCGGTTTGACTAAGATAATTCTAAACTTTTGTTTCACACCACATCGTTGCTAAGTCCCTTACTCTTTTTCATTTGCTAGTACGTTTGTTTCACATTGGATGTAAGGCACATAGGGCACAAAATTTTCATCCAATCCTAAATTGAATCCTCA
Organism: Aurelia aurita; assembly: GCA_004194415.1. Classification (NCBI taxonomy): domain Eukaryota; kingdom Metazoa; phylum Cnidaria; class Scyphozoa; order Semaeostomeae; family Ulmaridae; genus Aurelia; species Aurelia aurita. Next base: position 125,140 of record REGM01000240.1, on the reverse strand, counting down.
GATCATCTTAGCCAGGGTTAGCCCAAAGTTAGCCTAGCATTCAAAGTGAAACCAACTGTAGTATTCATCAGTAAAAATCGTTTATATGTATTTTNCATTCTATTAAACATTCTTTCTTTTCTATAATCTTCGTTTCTGCTAAGTTTCTTTACTACTGACGAAGGGCACAGCCCGATACGTTTAGTGATTTTATTCTATGGCGTTTTGAGTATTTACAGTTAGAGATTAACGACTATTATTGCTACAAAATATTGTTGCCTCGAGCTTCGGAACATACATACGTTTGAGGCACATCGTTAGCACCAGCGAGAAGATTACGTCAATGCTCTCTGAAAGAATTGCAAAGCAGCGAAAAGTATTTCTTATCTTCTATGCCATCATTAATTGGACACATTGGGTTGATCGTATCTTTAAAATTGTTTAAATTTGTGAAAATTGAGATTGCTCAGCCCAACCTCAATTGACTTAAATACGCGATCCCTTTTAGATTGTGAATACCAACACTGAGTTAGCTGGAGGCCTGATTTGCGAAAATAATTTCTTTTTAAGGAACCAATCAGATTAGGACAATAATTATAATTTGAGATAAAAGAATCTGCTCATGTTGCCTCAAACTAAAACAACTACATATGGAAATGATAGTTTATCTTTTCGTGGCGGCATATTATGGAATTCCCTGCCAAATGATATACAAATTGCTACCTCCGTCTGTTCGTTCAAAACATGCATACAAAATGGAATGGAGAGAGATGCCGTTGCAAAATTTGTAAATAACGAACATTCAATCTTTTTCGTAAGACTGATTTTGTAAATAGAGTATTTTACGTTAATATTTGTGAACTGTAATTTGGTTTTTGTAAATAGTTGGTCTTAATTAGTTCTTATCTTTAGAGCTATTTTTTATAACCAACTTTAAAGAATTAATCATAATCGACCGTGTTGAAGGATTTGATGCAAAAGGATAGCGCCGCTAAACAGTCTGTGCGATGTCGTACGGTGCTTCAAAACAAGATGGATGACTCTTTGTCGTTAACTAGGCTTTCCACAAAAGAACGATTATTTTTGTTGGTAAATTCACTGTAAAATCTACTGTAACTTCAGGACGCTAAGATGTCTCCAAACCTTGAGATAATCTGAATGCCTGTGAAAATAATTTCGTGATCATGTAGGGATTAAATGTGGATTTCAAAGAGCTAAATTAAGGCGTCTCACAGTGGGTCAGATTGCAGGTTCAGCGGCCAGGAACCTTACAACTCGCATCAATGTAATGATAATGACCCAAGCAGGCCAAAAAGCAGGTGTCAATCGTATCAGCAAGAACATTTACTTGAATAAAATCCTTTTGGAGAATTAAAAATTTTACTTCAAATTCATCCTTAGGATAATAAAAGACGAATACCGTGAAAATTACTTAATTGTTTGATAGAGCTGCGGCAACAAGTACAAAACTGCGAATTTCACTATTATTAAGATTTCTACTCACTAGTCACAGCCTTTGTTAGCATAGCAATCAAATCTTTTCCGTTTTTGCCACCCACCCGTAGCTAGCTTCTGGCCGCGTGACCGAAATTCGAGAGCCTCATTTTAACGGACCAATCAGACTGCGACATTCGGGCAAGTCTCGATCGCAAGTAAAAAAGACAATAGGAATCGTGAAGATTTTGCTAAATTTTACCTACCTTCATAAAACGCGACAAGGACAAACAACTTGTTTGAAATTTCACGAATTTTTTTTAAAAATATACTCCCCAGATGTTTGCGTATACCTGTTCAAGGAACTTTTAAAATATCTCAAGGTTTTGAGGAATTATGGCGTTTCAAATTCACACACAAACCGCTTGGCGTTTTCTGCTTCTGTATTGTACTTCCTTTCCTATTGTCTTCAGCCAGAATTTCTATTGTTCAAGATTCAGTGAATAAGCGGTTGGTGTGTGAATCTTGAACAATAGAAATTCTGGCTGGAGACAATAGGAAGTACAATAGAGAACGCAGAAAATGCCAAGCGATTTGTGTTTGAATTGGAGACGCCATAACTCCTTGAAACCTTGAGGTATTTAAATGGAGAGGTGGGATCTGCCGGGTGGGATGATATGTAGATTTGGATGATGCATGATTTGTTCCAGCCATGATCAGAAAAGCGGCAAATTTTTTATCTTTATTTTAAGAAAATCAAAAGCCGCCACGGCAATTGCTGTTGGACGGCCAAGCCAAGCCTAGTTAGGCTCTCAATATCTTGGTAAAAAGGTACTAAGCTGCCACTGAAACACATAAACCTTCTATGAAGCAAATGAAACGAACTGGAAGAGGAACTAAAAACCTTCGCTCCGATGATAAAAATAGATCTGCTTGGTCATTTCATCAATTACACATGAGAAGCTGACAACAGCTGTACGTTTCGCCTCCCGCGCTGCTTGGCAAGTTCAATTACATTTTCGTGCGGTGTTGCTCTGTTGAAAATTTTCCTAAACTATGTTGTTGAATTGGTCAGACATCGACAATATTTTTCCATTTTAAAGGCTCAACAAATGTTGGCAGTACTCTGAAAATATTGTTATGTTCTGGAAACCCAAAAATATTACATTTTAGCAACACCCTAAAAATTTATCAATTCTCAAATTTTAACCTAATAAAACACTCTGAAATACTAAAAAGATATTATCGAGTTCCCTGGGTTATTACTTTTTTAACCAGCTGGTACAGTCCATCTAAGCTTGTTGTTGTGCTGCATAGCTTTGCAATGCAAATAGAAAATTATCTAAAGAAGATGAAATGACTATTGAAGTTTTTTTCGGGAGGAAGCGTTGGAAAGATAGCAATAAAATGCGCCGATGTAATTGCACACAACAGGTCATTCTATTAGCAAGAAAATAACCAGCAAGTATTTTCGTGTGCAATGGGTAATTCAGGAGGATGCGGCTGCTTTATATTCAAATGAGCAAACCACAAATAATTAGGCCAAACTCAGTTGGATATCGTTTAGGTTACTACCTTGCTTCTTTTGACTGAAAATTCGATTTCCAGCTTTTTGTGTCTGTTGTCAGTGTATATACACAAGCCACGGTTTAAAGGGAATCTAAGCATATATAAGCCTTTGATAGAAATAACCATGCAAAGACAATAGGCCGTGACACGTGCCGAGCCATATTTGGGTAACTGGTCTACGTCAACAGGGACTATTGATATGTGATACGCTAGGATTTAACCGCAAGTGGCTTGAGCCACTTTTATATGCTTACATTCCCTTTAACTCGATTTGAAGCTTTTAGCATAACAAGTTGCTTTGGAGTCTCTGGTTTCTTGATCTTTAAAAGCTCATAACTCAGTGAATTTTCAGCGGATTTGCAAGATTCTTGTGCCTAAAATTGATTTAATATCTCCCACCGCCGGACCCCTATATTGCTCGCGCTTCGCGATCGCGTGCCTCAGTCACCTTTTCGCATGGATCCGCCCCTGTACAACTAAAACGAGCAATAAAGAGCAGAAAAAGTTCGAATGGAAACCAGGCTTTAGCCATGATCGACAGACCCGTTTTTCTTGTGTTTCTTACCGAATAGGCTACCAAATCTTAGAATTTCATTGCGAAAAATCTAGCCAAGCTTTCATCTTAAAAATTGGTTCATGGGTCCATGAACATATAATGTCTGTGGCAACAAACTTTGAGAGAAGTCTTGNCTAAAATTGATTTAATATCTCCCACCGCCGGACCCCTATATTGCTCGCGCTTCGCGATCGCGTGCCTCAGTCACCTTTTCGCATGGATCCGCCCCTGTACAACTAAAACGAGCAATAAAGAGCAGAAAAAGTTCGAATGGAAACCAGGCTTTAGCCATGATCGACAGACCCGTTTTTCTTGTGTTTCTTACCGAATAGGCTACCAAATCTTAGAATTTCATTGCGAAAAATCTAGCCAAGCTTTCATCTTAAAAATTGGTTCATGGGTCCATGAACATATAATGTCTGTGGCAACAAACTTTGAGAGAAGTCTTGCAGTTAGCGGCTGTGCAATTACGACGTTCCTGAAACCTATGAAATATTATAAAATGTGATTTCTGCGACTTTAGTTTCGATTGTCAAGAATGTTTGTAACACCACACTTTTTATTCTGTGCAATTCTTTCAGAGATCATAGATGCGATCTTCTCGCTGGTGTCAACCGTGTACTCGAAACTTACAGATATACTGAGGCTCCAGACAGCATTATTTTGCAACTTCTTCTTTACGGAAATTAAAAATTGCCCTTGGAAGCCAATATATTAATCTTGAATTTAACAATGAAGTATATTTTCTAAACAGAACGCTTTCATTAAAGATACTCATATCCAGAGGCCGACAAAATTTTTTTCTTCCTGGGAACGGAAAAATTTCGTCAAAACTTGCTGCGAAAAGTTTCTTGATTTGACATTGATTCAGGGATGGCGCCAGGGGAGGGCTGGGGGGCTACAGCCCCCCCAGCGGAGGAAATTTTGGGTTATTTTCAGTGGGAATTTGGCAAAATGACGTATGAAAACGGCATTTTTTAGTAATAAAAACTACGGTAATTGTAGAGCTCTATAGCAAATGTCTTGTCAAACTAGGGTATGCAACACTTAACTTAGATTTTGGGATATTACTCAATCGCATTGAAAACTATTGCTCTCGTCTGAAAAACTGACTGTTTCTATTACTTATAACGACCAATATTTTCCAAATTCTAAATACAAGCCTCTTTGTCAAGATTCTGCTTAAATAAAGTTACTTCAACAATTCAATTGTGTTTTCTTGATAACAATTATGACAGGTTCTTTTGTCTTACGGCAGCATATAAATGTAGCCTTGTTTTCAAAAAAATTCCTGCGGCCTAAAAACCTTGCCAAAAATTTCCTGGGAACGGCGTTCCCCTGTTGCCACACTTTATCGTCCTCTGTTCATATCCCTAAATAGAGCACCCACATCCCTTCTGTATGTGTTAGTTTTAGATGTCCTCATTGTTTGTTATTATGTGATGTCTTAAGGAAGTTTGCAACCAAATAATCCAATTTGAAAAAACATCATGATTTTAACAATAAACTTTGAACCTACACTTGCAATTGTTTGTTTGCAAGCTACCTCAACCTGTAGCTTCGTTCTCCGTTGTATATTTAAAATTTCCTTTTTGTAATAGCAGTTGCGTGCAATTTTTATGTAGTTTTTACTTTTTTCAGGTAATAGCCGCAGGGTAGATAAAGTATTTTGCTCCCAGTGGCATCCTCTCTGTAGTATTATAGCGTAGTTTGTAAGTATTGTAATTAGTAAACATGTTTTGTAACTTTTTAATAGAGTATATTAGCAAATATTCTTTACACAATTTAGATACGCCCAATGGTTCCCTGAGTAAAAAGATATTTCAAAGAGGATTTTTCAATTTGCCTAATAGAAATCCGGCTTAAGTGTGAATTCAGGTCAAGGACGTGTGTGAAATCTCTCAAGAAATCAGGTACTGCGTCATCAACTCATCTTTTGAAATTAAAGGAGTAGTCTTGAGAGAATTCAATCTTCGAGTGTCAATCTTCCACCAGTAAATTCTAGTTTCAAGCTAATGAGATGTCATTCACGTAATTTTGACATGTAATATGAATTGTTTTTCATTGCTAAATTATAGCCATATGACTTGTGATGATTCAGTTGGAATAAGTGCAGAAGATGCTGTTGAGAATACAGGTAGAACAGGAGGAGCCTTGCATTCTACCATGAGTAGTTTCGTTTCAAGGGGTTGTTCAGGAGCAATAGCATTTTAATTAATTAAGAATCATTGGAAGCTGTAAGCATATTTGATAACACCTACTGAGTGAAACTGACTCGAAGAAAATGAATTGGAGACACTGAGCAAGAGCGGTTTGCAAAAGAAATACTTGTCAAGAGCAGAAAATTTCCATGAAATTTGCAGCAAGACTTTCATGAAGGTTCGCTTTTTCTAATTTTTACCTAACGATAGTTGGCCGCCTTGTTTATGAAGATCTGGATTCTCAAAGTTAGTAGATCGTACGAATGGCTGCAGTTTTTAAGGCAGAAGATATTTTGAAAAAGGCATCTTGCATGTTCTTTATTCATCTTATAAACACTTCCTTTTCTCTGCAGTTCGAAAGACTATATTGTCAACTTGTTCAAAATCATTGAAACTCCTGCGCAGCAATCGAGTACAGTCTCCAAGTACCAAGACAGTTGGTTGCATTGTACAATTGTACATGTAAAAATAGTTCGGAAATTTTCTCTACTTGATCTTCCGTTCATTTTCTCCGTAGTTCAAAAGAATATGTTCAAAAAATCATTGAAAATCGTATAAAGCAATCGGGTACAGTCTACGAGTACTAAGAAAGTTGGTTGCCTTCTGCATGACAAAAGAAGGTTTGGGAATTTTCCTTACTCAGCCTGCAAACACTACATTGCGTCCAGTTTCTCCGTTGGTACAAATAACATGGTTGACCTGTTCAAACAAATCGAAATTGCCCGAGGAGCAATCGGCTCATTTGGCATAATCCTAAATATGCTTCAGTTTATTTTAATGATACTTGGCAAGAAGACGAAACTTGCATTCGACATCACAATTCTAAGCTTGGATATAGCTGACATATTTGCATCAACAATTTTCATCTTGGATAGCATTTACGAACATTTTTCACTCAACGGCGTTATCATATATAGTAAAACTTTACTAAGAATTACATCAATTGGGTTGTTCTTTTCCATTTATTCTTCGTTTTTTCATGCCCTATTGATAGCAATGCAGCGATTATTTGCTGTGTTTTTCCCGATGATGTTCCAAAAACATTATACGAAACGATCATGTGTTACTTGTCTTGTTATAATTTGAATATTATCATTACTACTGAGTGTTTCAGGAAATGTTTTCAAGTTTAGTCTCGTACTTCTACAATATATGATAGTTGCCATCGGTGTTTTGCTGACCGTTTTCTATATCATGATTTGTTGGCGTTTATATTTCCAAAGAAGAAAGGTCTACGCCAGGAGGTCATCAGCGGTCGTGCGTCGAAGTAACTGGGTATTGCAGTATTCTGTCATTGTGACAGTTGCATTCGTTGCTTGCACCTTTCCGTTCGGTATTTTGTTGATACGACGATCAACTGGCACTTCGAATCCACCCAAAGAAAGCTTTGAAATAGATCGTCAGCTCAGAATTGCTTCTATGATAATAACATTGAATCCAGCATTTGATACTCTTCTTTATCTCATAACTAATTACAAGCGAAAGATGTCTTTCTCTTCGTTGTTATGCGGTAATAGAGAGTCCTTGAATGCAATGACAGAAGATGGGCGAGACACAGCAATGAATTCAGCTTCACAAAGAGCATACCATCCTTTTACATGCTGTATAAGAAATAAACCTACCGAGAACACGACAGTGTCGCAAGAGAGAGATACAGGAAATATTGAAATGCGGCAAATAGATGAAAACCAAAACCCTCCTGTTGCTATTGATAAACTTGAGGCATAATTTTTAACAGGCTGGCATAGGCTGCAAATCTGTGCAAAATTTGAAACTTAATTTGTAAAATACCGGGTGTCCCAAAACAATGTATACAGATTTGGTCAACCCTAACGATCAGAATTTAGCATGAATCAATCCGAAANTGTTTCACTAAAACGAATAAAGTTTACTTCGGAGCTCCCTTGATGATAAGCCTCACGTAAAATATATTTTGTGAAACGCATTTGTTGTGCAGCTTTTAATTTTTCTCTTCCTGGTTCAAATTTTTCCAAGTCTATTGTTGATTTATTCACTGTGCTTTAAGAATTTGCTTAGGCCTAAACGCCAAAGCTCTGGTTTGGAGGTGGAGGCAAATTTGTCCTTTGAAGATTAATATATCTACTCTCAAAGCACCAATGTCGACAAACAAGGTATCTATGTTCAAGTTAACTATCGAGTAATTTTTTAACTTTTTTTTGGGACACCCGGTATTATTGCTGTTTTCTTTCAAATGAATTGCTCTGAGGGGGAATTTTAGGTATTTCACAATAATTTTAGAAAGATGATTTTCGAATGTTCAGAATTAGAGAGGTGTTTTACATTTCTACTAGTTTTGAAGTGTGACTGCTTCAAATTGCTAAATCGTAAATTAGGCTATTACAGCTACAAACTTTTACTTTAGCTTACTACCATACTGTTGGTAGATCTTAATAAACTGAGGTTTTCTTGAACAATGTATTGACTTTCCTCAGTTAGTTTAGAATGTATGACGTCTATGTTTGAATGATCTTACGTTGAAAGCATTTTTTATGTTAAAAGCATTACCTTCTCATCAACACCTATCAATATGTTAACTAATTAGTAAATTAAATTTAAAATTAAAAGCTTAGGTATTTGACTATAAATTAAATTTTTTATCCAGATCTTCTAATTTGAATGTCGATTCAAGCTTCTTTACTAAACAATCTTAACCATTTGTCGAATTGTCTTAACTTGAAATATACATTTCGCTTTCTCATTGTTGCATGCTTTCATGTAATTATAGGTCAACGCTTAACGTACTTTACTTGTTTTCAGCAATCAAATCTTCAAAACTGAAAAAATACATGCAGATCACATGCACACATAAATGTACTTAAAGATAATGGATCCAAGGATCAATATTAACTTAAAAATACCAGGTGCGGTCCAGCAAAGGAAAATTCACTTATTTGAAAGCTAATTATTAGACAGGTGGGGCCATATTTATTTCTCTGCGTTCCTAAACTTAGAGGACGCCAGAAGATTAATTCAGTTACACAATAGCGGATCTAAAAATTATATCCTTGGCTAGACTAGAAGTCCGAACAATTATTCCCTCGAGGGCAGCATATCCTCTTTAACTTTACTATGGAAGAACCTCAGAACTGCCCCCCCCATGTATATGCCTACACACGTAAACAAAAACTGTGTACGGACATCTCGACAACCAATTTATAATATTTTTTTTAATAACTGCAGTAATTTAGCATCCATTTCATTTTTTGTGCTAGTTGCTACTTTATTTAATTTTAGTTACTTTATTTGAAATTTCTACTCTATTTTCACTTGTTTCCTATATGATATATTGCAAAGTTCTAAGAAACTCGTAAGAATCTCTTGAGTACTCAAAATCTGATAATTTTAAGAAGCTTTCAATACAGGCTCAAATTCTTGTTTTCTTATTAAAAAATACGTGAATTGCGCACCTTTTGTTCTGAACCTTTTGTTCTGAAACCTTTTATCAAGTGTGCGGAATGAAGTATATTGTAATTATTTTACGTAGCATTTCCCTTGCGTTTTACTTCCGAAGAAAGATAACAATCTGTTCCCCTTTAAATTTGAGCATGATTTGATCTGTTCACAATAGGTTAACTGTGTCAACTACGTATTCTACATATCACTGATAACAAATATTGTTCCTTTATTGGCACGAGGGTCTTCAAAATTCGTCATTTCTCTTTTTCGACTCTGTTCTTCTATCGTGCTTTACGTTTTAAAGGGCACAGTCTATGAGATACGGAAGGCGATTTAATCAAACTCATGCGACGAAAGGAACACAACAAATGTCAATTTGGGTGCCTTTTCCTTTACAAGGTTACCATTCGGAAGCAAAGAACACAAATATCGTACATTTAGATGCTTTTTCGTTCCTATGTTGACACTTAGGAAGGAACATAAACATCGTCAATTTGGGTGCCTTTTCCTTTACGAGGTTACCATTCGGAAGCAAAGAACACAAATATCGTACATTTAGATGCTTTTTCTTTCCTATGTTGAAAGTTAGGAAGGAACATAAAAATCGTCAAATTCGGTGTTGTTTCCTTCTTTAACGACTTTTTTATTTGATTTCGCAGGGATGCGACTCTTACTCAGGAAGTTCATGTATGAGAAACACGCCTCAAAACAAGTACACCGTTGCATCTATTGCATTCAATGCATTTTTTGCATTATAAAAAGCCTTTCGATAATTTGATCAATGCTGCCTAGCCTTTTTATCTGTATTTTGAATTCAAGATTTTTCTCACAGCAAATTATATAGATCAGCATTATACTCAAAATTGCAAAAATAAAATTTGTTGTTTCCAGTATCAACCAAATTTAATCTCATTCAAGTACGTTGCAGTTCCATACTCCAGATCATGCGGGTTATCGCACTGACCATTTCTTCTGGTTATGACATCCAGTGTTTATATCGGCGTTATACTGCCTCGGATTTTAAATACCAGGCGAGTAAAAGACATGGGGCGTTAGCCTTTGCCAATTTATTTAAGAATTAAATGAACTTTATCAAATGGAATAAAATCAAATCCTATTTTATTTAAATGTCAATTACGAACCATTCGAGAATTTTTCAGGCTATTTCAATAATATCTTAGAGTAAAAAAAAACTGCATGTTTTCCATCTAGATTAGGCAGCAATCGCTCTTCGCTCCAATCCATCTCTGGTTCTGCCTCTACTGTTCTATAGTTTTGAAGCTCTTGAAATCTCTACAGATGTAACCCTACATCCTCTTGACAAACAAGTTCTGTAGGACGCTCACACTTTCATGCAATGACTTGGCGATTTGGTTCAAAATTGTTTGTCCTTGCATTTCAAGCCAAAATTTTCAAAATTTTGTGAACATTCCAAAACAATATTTTCTCAACGTAAATGTTAAGATATATAATATATTATCCTTGTTCATAAAGAATCCATTTTATCCACTGCTTGCATTATATTCACTTCTAGTAAATCATTTGACGACGAAATGGGTTTTAAGGTTTCTCCAGGTAGCTTCGTTTAATTTTAGCCGGCCGGCAGATCTTTAGATCCATCGTCCTACTTTCGATATAAATTCATGTCTTCTTTCGCCCATTGCCGCTTGATCAACGACAAATTTAGCCACCTGCGTTAGTTGGGGACAATGGAATGGTTGCAAATCCTTCCAAATTTCAAGTCATGTTTCTTTGGCTGAAATCAGGCCAGAAATGTGTGTTTGAAATTGACGAGACCTATTCTTGCAACTTTTTGTGTGTAAATACAGGGTGATTCATAAAAATGTATTTACTGTTTGAAAACTCGTACAGGAAAAGATATGCAACCAATTTGTAAAATTTTAATTGCATTATCTCACTGAGGGTTCAAATTAACTTTTGATATTTTGCTCTTAATTTTAGGAGAACTGTTTCCTTCTGAAATCATGATTTAGCTAAAAGTCCTATCTCTCAATTTGCCCCAAGCAGCCAAAAATGGGCTGTTCACGATCATGTAGATTTTCCTTTTTTTTTATGCTCAGCATTGATGAAAGAGCATAATTACATTTCAGCAATTTGCGTATCATTAGAAAGCGATGCCTGACCAAAGAAAAACCATTTTAATGGTTGAAAAGTGGACTAAATTGAGTCATTCACTTATAGCTTTAGCCAAAACCCATGGAAGCTAGTTTTCGGGAATTCCTCATTTGAGATTAAGATTGTACATTCTAAATTATGAAAACATTTTCAAAACTAAGTTAAATTTCAGCCTGACAACAGAGTTGCAATTTTTAAATAGGTTTTATAGTTTTTGTAGTACAATTTTTCAAATAGTGGATACATTTTTTCTGACATACGCAGTAGTTGGTATTAATTAGTTCAAATTAGAACGATCTTATTTGGAAAACCAACTGTAAATAATGTTATAACAATAATAATACACCTAGTTTCAGGTTATCTCAGTCTGCGTTGTTTACTTTCAGGGGTTCATTTCATTTCATTTTTCATTCTTTACCCACCGTTGCCCCGTCAGTCAAGAAAGACTGCTTTTCGGGGGCCTTGCAAAAATCTTACACATTAAAGGTTTATAAATAAAAAGTAAAATCCTACTCTAATAGACGATTGCGGAAAAGATGGCGTCGGGGGGCATTTGACCAAGATGCATTGCGTTTGATGATCGAATCTCTATAGAATCACTGTTGATTCCATTATAGAACGCAATGCATCTTGGTCAAATGCCCCCCGACGCCATCTTTTCCGTAATCGTCTATTAGAATAATAAGCAATACTAAATTAAAAGAGAAAATAAATATACTATTTTAAAGCGTCTTTAAACGATTTGAAAGAGGATGCCTGCTTGACCTCCAAATCCAAGAGGTTCCAAACTCCAGCACCACGATATGAGAATGTTCGCTGACCATTACATGTTTTCATTAGTAGGACTTGGAGATCAGTTGCAGTATTTCTCAAATTTTTCACACTACATGTCGAATTTTTGTGAACATTTCTGATAGTCAGTCTGGAGTAAGGCCATTTATAGATTTGTAGACCATGCAAGCTGTTTCGGTTTTTATCAAATCAGCTATAGTAGGCCAATTTAAACTTTTTATCAAGGCACTAGCAGAAGAATCATAACTACTTGGCTATGAAAATCCCTTTGTTTGCAATCGACAGTTGTTTTGAAAAAGGCATGTCAATCAAAGGAAACAAATGCCATTGTTACAAAATCTGCCCTTGTTGTCTACGAAGCAACCTTCACAAAGAAAAGGAATTATCGAATTGTTGTTACAATCAAACGGGGTGACTTTGATAAGGAGGATGACCTTCATTACTTAGCCCTTTATAACTTTAATTTCTGCTGTATGAAACTAGCCACTACTTGGGGGGACATTGATCAAAAGGATTCCAAACTGGTATGATAAAGGTTCATATGATTAATTGTTTACACACCTGCAACGAAAGGCAAATGTCAGGCGACAGATTCAAAACTGTACTTTTTTCTGAAACGTGGGTACTCACTAAACGTGAAATTTATTCAGACCTCGTTGCATTTATAACTAAAAATCATATGGATTTGCAAAAGAATGCTAGAGTGCTCATGTCCTAACTTCTGAAGTGCCAATCTTGAAAACAACTGTTGATCTAAAAATCCCCGTTAATTTTCACTTACTGGTGAAAGTCTGGAGGGTGACTTTGATGACTTATTCATTGCTGCAAAATAAGTTGAAGATAGTTTCAAAATATAGTTTCTTTTCGCATATTATAGCATAGGCGTCAAATCTTTAAAAAACATTGCACGACTTTCACCAATTAATGCCTCTTTCGTTTGATTTAATGGCTTGAAAGGAACTATAGGTTTTCATTGGCAATCCATGCTATTTTGACTATTTTCAGATTTTCGGCGTCTAGTGTGTTTCAAACAGTTTTCCGTGTGTGACGTCATCAAATTGCTAAATCATGAACCTTTATCANTAGGCGTCAAATCTTTAAAAAACATTGCACGACTTTCACCAATTAATGCCTCTTTCGTTTGATTTAATGGCTTGAAAGGAACTATAGGTTTTCATTGGCAATCCATGCTATTTTGACTATTTTCAGATTTTCGGCGTCTAGTGTGTTTCAAACAGTTTTCCGTGTGTGACGTCATCAAATTGCTAAATCATGAACCAGAAAAGCTACAGATTTCTACTTAATGTCATATCATAGACCTTCATAGAGTATGGTTTTCTTGAAGATTGTACCACTTTTTCTCTATCAATTTAGGATTTACGATGATTTTAATTTTGTTTCGAAACTTCCTATGAATTTTTTCGATTTTTTCAATAAAAACAAAAACGCTATAATTCGGAAAATAATCAAGGTATCAAAAAGTTCCAAAGACCAATAATAGCAAAGTACCTGAAGTTCTTTTTAAGTCATTACATCAAAAGAAAGATGCAATAACCAATCGTGCAATCATTTTAGAGATTTGAAGCCTTTCCTGCATATTATACTGTCGAGCCACATTGAACTTAGGAAAAGGCTTTAAGCATAAGCAATACTTCATTTGGGGGCTATCCAATACCACGCCGCTAAAAGATAAACAGCAATATTCTCAGATCGTAAAAAGAAATGTAAATCACCTTCAACGCAACATTTTAAAGAACAAGGTAGGATAAAGAAAGGCAGAGGACTTTTCAAGAGCTGAAGAAGAAGAATTTGGGCAAGTTTTGCTATTACTAGATAGCTTTCTCTGTACAACGATTTATTCTTTAAACTATCATTTCTTTTCCTTATTCATATACATTATCGTTACACTTAACTGTGTCTACATTGTGGAAAAAATGCTCAATGCCGTAGACATAGAGCGCTATATTACAATACAGATATACAAATGAATGCAAATGTTGTAAGGCTGGCTTTCCACTAGGCGATTTTTTTTCGCGTGAAGCGAGCTTTTGGTGTGTCAGAATGCGCGGTTTAAATTTGATTCATGAGCAGTTTTTTCTGGCTGTTTATTTCAGCAAAAAAATTAGTTAAATCTTTTCCAATTTCTTGCTTTGGCTTGCTCGAAATGTTTCGCGGCGAAAAAATTCGCTTCCTGCAAAAATCTTCGCGTAGTGTTAAACCGGCTTAACCGTGAGTTTCACGCTTTACGCGATCATCAGACAACTCTTGCATACATCGTTATGTGCATTACTTGAATAAAAGGATGATTTTGCTACGATAACCTTGATTTCAATGATGCATTCTTGGGGAATTTTCAGAAGCATTTCAAAGCTCTCTTACCCTCTGGATCAGAGTATTTTTTAGTAAAAGTATTTTTCAGTAAATTTCTTATTTTTCTTATTTTTTTCTTCAAAACAATTACTAAAAAATACTCTGATCCAGGGTTCTCGGGAACTGCTTTGAAAAGCAAAATCATAATTGAACATACTGAAATGTTTTAGTTAGACAATGCTAAGAAATGTATACTAAAGACGAAACATGATTTTGGATCCAGCTGCTATTTGGAATGACCAATCAAAATCATCATAAGCTACCACCGGGTGAGCCAAAAAAGATATGTACATGCTTGAACATTTGCTATATAAGGCTAAATAATTGATGAATTGGATTGAATCAAAGTTTGATTGATGGCCGAATGGCTGAAGTATTACTTATGTTTTATTATATTTTTCTGAGCATTTGGAATATAGGTAAAATAAAATCACTGAAAACTCCTTTACTTCGAAATGCATGAGAACGGGCCAAATAACTCGATAAGATTATAAGGAATCTCCTCACTCGGAGAAATACGCAAATACATTTAATTTCCCTCAAGAGATAGAAATAATCTTTACAAAAATATTCCATCATATACTTTACTGCTTCTATAAAGATTCGATTCTTAACTATTGCGTAGGGATCAAATATGTTCGAGTGAGATTCATTATGATTTAGATCGATAGTGTTTCTTTTTCATGCATTTCAAAATAATAGATTGTGTGTAAATTAAAATTTACTGATATTTCCAATGCTCGGAAAAACTGAACAAAAATCACAAAATATATTTCAGCCATTCGGGTATCAACAAAACTTTGATTCATTCCAATGACTCAAGTATTCTGCGTAAAACGAATTGTCAAACGTGTGAAGTTCTTTTGGCGCACCCGGTAAATAGGTATTCTATCTTGAACACAAATAACAGTCATCAAGATGGAATGAATAAACGTATTCTTTTAGTCTACAAAGTACTACAGAAAAGTCCCACTTTTAAGAAACCATCTTATAAGAAACTCAGACCCTGAATTTTTGCTGGAATTATAGGATAACAATAGACTAATTAAGTAAGAACAATAGGCTGAGGTAAAAAAGTGGGCCCTTAAAGGGATTTTACTGTAGCTTTCTGAATTATATGTAGAAAGGTTCCAAAACATCTAAATGAAAAGAAGACTTATCTCTGCCAATAATATGCAACCAACAACCCATAGTAACCAAGTACCAGATAGCATAGTGTTTTGATTAAAAGAAGTGTGGTGAGATTGAATAGAATACAACCCTAGCACT
Organism: Aurelia aurita; assembly: GCA_004194415.1. NCBI lineage: Eukaryota > Metazoa > Cnidaria > Scyphozoa > Semaeostomeae > Ulmaridae > Aurelia > Aurelia aurita. Next base: position 109,417 of record REGM01000240.1, on the reverse strand, counting down.
TTGATATATTATGCATTCCGGGTTAGTCAGAAAACTGTATCCACTGTTTGAAAAGTTATAGTGCCAAAGCTATGCAATAAATTTATAAAGTTTCTGGTTCTTCTTTTCAATTGGGCTATAATGTAATTTTAATGTTTTTTTTCATAATTGTCGATGCTTTGCTCAGAAATCTGTTATTGGTTAAAACTCACTTTCCTCAAATATTTAAAAAACAGTCAACAAGAATATTTTTACATTCTATCAGTTTCCTTTTCATTATAATGCGAAATTCCTCTCAAAAAAGAGTGTTTTACCATTCTAATAGTTGAAAAGTGAATTAAATAGAGCTAACCGCATCTTTTTTCGCGAATAACCAGGGAAAGCAATTTTCGGGACATCCTTAATCCAAGGGCAAAATTCTGCATTCTAAATTACGAAAATTCTCATAATTCAAGCGTCAGTCAGTCAAGCGATGGAGTTGATATTTTTCGAATCGATGCAATAATGTTTGCAGTATGATTTTTCAAACAAAGGGTACATACTTTTGACTCACGCAGTGCACAAGTGTACAATTGATTGGACTGATCTGCACAAGGGTGTATTTTGTGGTATATACAGTTAAGGTGCTAATACACTATAATACATCAGTACTTTCAAATATAATCAAATTAACAGTCCTAAGTTTGCACAGCATTCTAGACAACGACCACAGCTTCACTAACAGGCATGCTGATGACTGCTGTAATGATTGGCACTGGGTTGCCTCTATGCAGAAGGAAGACCTGAAAAATGATTTAGAAATGGCTCTCAATTGATTTACTGCGATAATCTAAATATTTGTCACTCAAACTCGCGAAGACATTGAGATTTTTGTTAAAAAATAAACAGAGTCAACAAGAGGAAGCAGTGGATCTCTGTGGATCATTAATAGCCCACAGACTCAGAGGGAGTTTACGTAATGGATTTAGCAACCAAGGATGTATGAGCCGAAGAGGTCGGAATTTCGGTCTGTGAAAAATCCGAGACAGAGTTAAACCTTTTGCACCTTGACGGCGGGGACAAACATGCCCATACATTTCTAGGACATGTCAAATATGATGCGAGGAAGCTAAAAAACCATTATACCGATCACTTTCTTAGACAGGGATCGATATTGTGATTCTAACATGTTGTTCCAAGATACGTCATTAAATTCATTCTATGGCAAGCACTCCCCCCGTTGTTTACTCTAACGTGGTTTACCCTTAACAAACTTTATCCACAAAATTCTGCAGTGGGTAGTTGTACTTGGGCGCAAAGAATTATCTCAACATTTCAAATACCTACATATAAAAAATTGATAGAAAAGCAAAAAACCTGTATCAAAATGAACAATGTATTTAAATTGGGTTTTGATGCAAATTAAGGAAAAATTATTTTTCGGTAATCACATTTTTAAGTTATTATTATTCGGCAAAAGATTTTTAAGTGACACACGGTACATGCGCATTGCAAGAGCTATTCACTTACCCGAATCTTATCAGAAATTCCTTTATCACTAATACAGTCCACCAAAGTGTCAAATGAATATGTTAGTCCAGGAATTAGGATTGGCACCTGTTGAAAACAAGATCAGTAAAATAACGTAAAAGTCGAGGCACGTGAATTTTCTCCTTTCAGGTTTCAGGTTAATTCGTTGTTTCTCTTGCAGGATTTAACAGTTTTCTCTATGGTTACAGGTTAATTTGGTTGTTGTTCTTTTACAGGAGTAAACAGTTTTCTTCCCAGAGATTACAGTGCCAATCTTGTGTTTGTGGGTTTATTACGATGAGTCCGTTATTCAAGGCTATTTTTAAATTCTTTACCGCAAATCATTTGTTTAAAGTAGGTCTTGCAACATAACGAGAAAGCTTCCTAATTCGTGTACGTCCTTAAAAAATTCCTAATAGTTGCATTTTAAAGGAACTCATACCAGCAAGCGAGTAGCCTTAACATTTGCCTGGAACGAAATCTTGCCAATCGTGAAAGGAGTACATGGTCCTACTAGCTGCAAATGAATAACCTTAACATTTTTATGGTAGGCCAACTTACCTGAAGCATAGGCTTAGCGATCGTATACAAAGTACGATCATAATGGAAAGTAATGAGGAGGTCCGTTGACGGAGTGTCTGTTGATGTGTTTTCTATATTTACAGTCAATTTGAAAGCAGGTCCTAAGCCTTGCACCTGAAATACAAATAAGAAAGATAGAACATTACGAGCGTAAAATATTTACGTATAACCAAAAGAACTGCTTCAAAATAAACCTTACATTCCACTTTGACTTATTTGTGCTCTCCATTTTCAGTCATCATTTGCAGCAATAGCCATCTTTCAAATGGCTAATTTCGATGGAATCAGTTACGATAGCGTTTAAGCCATGCAGAGAGCTTGATAAAGCAGCCAGATGGTAAAGTTTAGAGACGATGTATGTGAGAATGACAAAATGAAAATCAAAGTGGAAGGTAACGCAGGCCAAGATAAAACCTTTTTGTGCCTGGGAACAAAAGCAAAGATAACGAAGATCTTGCCCTTTTCTAGAGGCCTGCCTGGTAAGCCAACTTTGACTGCTTGACAAGATTAGCATTTTTGTGCTGTGTGGGTTTATTATGAGATATTAATTAATTCTATTTCCTTAGTTATAACCACCATTTAACATGAAAGTGTGTCGAGGTATCAGGGGGACATAGCATTTAATTCAATATTAAAACCATCAGCTCTTGCTTCATCATTGCGAAAGAAACTTCATGCACGTTAAAACAATAAACATTATACAGTAGATCAAGCATGAACGAGGTAGCAAGCACGTTTGGTTTGAAGGAAATAAGTTTGTTAGTAAAATAAAATTTTCCGTTTATTGATAGCAATAAAGGCGGCACACCCCTCTTGAGCCAAGGATAGGATAAACAAAAATGACCATAAAAACGGCCTATTCTACATTTAACCCTATTCTATATGGGGGGGGGGGCAAAAAAGGCCCCCCCAAGCAAACTTCCTCTAATTGCTCTTAAACTACACGTGATAAAAGGCTAGAACCTATATGACTTTTAATAAAATTTAATACTGTATCAAATAAACAATATTTCATTGTCATATAATTGGTCACGTGACTATGACATGCCCATATTTGGAGAGAGGTCTCAAAGAAAATCGTTAAAACGTGCATAAAATTTCTCATGGACATCTGATTTCAATGCACCTGGTACCAATCAATTTGTCTTTAATTCTTCTTTAATTTGATATATAATATTTTGCATTTTGCTGACGTCAGCAAAATTTAAGATAAATGACGTCATACTTACATATGACGTCATATTTATGATAAACATATGAAATAATTAGTACATTTTGATTGAAATTGATTAATTAACAACTCAAGATCAATTTCCCTTAGTTTATATGACTAAAACTTGGTTAAAAATGCCAATATGGCATCATGAAATTTGCTTGGGTGTCATTTATGACTTTGATTGACAGTTTTATAACAATAGAATTAA
>REGM01000240.1:79627-105908 GCA_004194415.1 Aurelia aurita | reverse complement strand
TGTACGTCTGCTGTGGAGGAGCTGTGATTTTGATGTCTTTTTTTAATACTGCGCTATGGAAAAGGCTTCAACTTAGAGTTTGTGACCTTGTTCGAGTATATCGGACAAGTTATTTCAGCTTAATGGGACAAAAAGTCTAAATCAGAGCTTGCTTCAAAACTAGACGCCTCTCGCTTCTGTCCGCAACCTTAAAATATTCAAAGTCAAATTTTTGCAATAAAACAAACAATATAACTAAATCGTGGCCATTATCCTGCAATATGTCTACTAAGAAGCTTGTGAAGAATAAAAATCTAGCTAAATAGCTGTATATATGAAATTGCCTGTAGCAATTGTGTTGCACATTTGCACTTCTAGAAACACCAGATTGGCTTCATTATTGCTTCTATATAACACGTGGAAGCCAAAGATTCAAATTTTATGACTCTGCCAATGATTTAAAAAAGAAATGGTGTTAAAATTCTCTGTTACAGTACAATGTTTGGTTCATTTTTGCACTGATGACGAAAAAGTGACCCTCTGGTATTGAAGCTATCTTTGATTTCGACTTTATTGTACCATAACTCTGCAATTACTTGTCCGATTTACTCAAACAAGGTCTCAAACACTATGTTGAAGCCACTACTTTACAGCATTTTCAAAAACGAGACAACCGAAAGCACAACTCCTCCACAGCAGCCATTGAAACAAGGCACAAGTTTTTATGGGACATCCTGTGTATAAAAATTGCAATATCTCCGAAGAAGGAAATAGTATGATTTGTCTAAAGCCAGTTTTGGGTAGACAAAGAGTCCCTCTTAAATGTAGAATAGGCCGTTTTTATGGTCATTTTTTTTATCCTATCCTTAGCTCAAGAGGAGTGTGGCGGGTTTCCACTTTGTAATTCATAACTCTCACCGAAATCACGCGATCCCTGGCGATAGCGCGACTAATTTCAGGAGTTGAATCAAGTTCAACTTTTCGGGACCAAAACGGGCGGAGTCAATCAAATCTCCTCTAAGGACATTTGCATATGTCAAAATTTTGTTGCCACAAAGAAGTAAGCCCTTTTTTACTTGATCTGGAACCTGAATGTGCGACCGCGCGTACGCCATCATACAGGTAGCGCGACCAGATTCACCGAAGAACGGGCCCTAAGAGAAGATACTCTGCTATTGTTGAAGTCTGTTGAAGAATATACCGGTTCTTTTACAACCCACTAAAAGGAAAGTGTCTGACAAATTTTCAAACTGTATATTCAGGTAAATATAGAAATCATATTAAGATACATCAACGTGTTAGAAAAGAAGTGAGTCAGGAAGCTTTTCTTAGTTAGACTTTTAGGGTTAGAAAAATGAAAACATTTTTTCCTTTCAGGGGCTTGTCAAAAAGGCGGACGGACCTGGTAGCTAGCAGTGAAAAGCTTTAAATTCTGGTTATGTGCTTTGTCTATATCAATTCTAATTTTGAACCAAGTAACAGTAAGTAATTGCACCTACCTGCGCTGAGAGCTTGACAGGGTCTTGTAATGAAGTCGAGAGTGGGTTCATACTTGTGGTGATAGCATGGACATAAGCACGTGCTGTCTTGAGACGAAGGCGATACAGGTCTTGTTGGAAAACACGATGCATAGCTACAAACAATTTGGTAAAACTGTTACCTTCAGCATTGAGAAAGAGAGAGAGAGAGAGATTCCTTATTATAAAGAGGCAACAAGGCATATATCGGGTGTGCCAAACGTGTTTTGCATATCTGACAGTAGTTAAACAATAAACAACCGTCAAGTGGGGGTGATGTTGATCAATTTTTTGTGTTTTTTCTTCATAATTCTTGATACGAAATGAAGAAACGTACCCCACTTTTTTCATGTGAGCATTGTGCATCAGGCAAATGATATGCAAAGATGAGCCAATATTCTGGTGCTATTTTCAACTTTTGCAGCCATGATCAAGTGATCACAGTCAACCCGCAAATGGAGTGACTTTGATGAGTAAGTGAACACTCAATGGGAGACAAAGACCATTTTTTTAGATAGGCAGTTATAAAGTTAGTAAAGAAGCACTCTAGCAGTCTTCTTTCAAAATCCAAATTAATTTTACTTATAAATGCAAGGACGTTTGAATATATTTTACGTTTATTTAGCACCCCTTTTTAGAAAGGAGCATGAATCTGTCGTCCGAAGTTTACCTTTCGCTGGAGGTGCGCAAACATCTAATTATACGAGCCTCTATCATACTAGATTGGACCTCTTTTGGTGAAAGGCCCTTCCCCAAGTAGCGCCTGGTGTGACATAGAAGAGATTACAGTTAAAAAGGACTGAGTGATCAAAGCCACACTCTTGATCAAAGTCATCCCGTTTGACGGTCTAGTTTTCAAAATTTCTTCGCTTTCAAATGCCCATGTCCCATGGTTGATTTCTTGACAGTAGGGTAACAGGGGAGTTTGAACTTGAATAAGGAAAGACATTTTTGGCACACCTGGGATTGATAGAACATGATGATGTTACAATCTTATGCTACCTTTATTATTGGAAATTAACGGTTCTAGAAACTAACTTAATTCAAATGCACGCGACTTAGAATAAATTAGTGCAAATGAGAGAGGGAAATACTTACAATTAAAGGAAAAAGCGAACGGAAAGGAATACATTAACAATATCAAAGGAAATTAAAAAAAACAGAATGAAATTGTCATGCCCAAAAATTTGAACTATTTTACAACGTGATTTTTAACAGAAATAGAGCAACTTCAAAAACGTGAGCCAAGCGAAACTTTAAAGTAAACAGCCAAATATGCTAGCAGAAACAAGAAACGAATGGCAGTGAAGTTGAAATCTTGCAGAATCGTATGTTCAAAAATGATAGAAATTAACGAATTTTTACTCAACGGGTCCCTTAATTAAGGTACATAAAATCAATGCTAAACAAAATATAAGCGAATTAAAATGACGCGAATTTTGGAGATGTCACATATTAGGCTTTAATTTCCTATAATAAGATCTTTGATTTTCGAAAAGTGTGTTAATTTTGTAACAGTCAAATATTCCAATTGTTGACAGTAAAATTTAAGGATGGACCAACAATCAAGGTTGAAAAAATTCATCCCGACCAACACCAATTTATACGACCCTTTTAACAACTATCCTCTCTAAATATATGAAATTTAACCATAGTTGCGATTGCCACAATATATAAGTATACCACCTACTATGAGAATTTAAATCAATAATGACTTAATCACCTGGTGCATTGCCTCTTTCTCGCAAAGCTTGATCAACAAACAACTTTGTTTTCTTCGGTACATTCAATTTCTGAGACTGTGCAGACGGTGGACCTATTGTAAACGAAAATAAAAATCATCAACATGTGAGTCAGAAAAAAGTTTCGATGTTTGAAAAATCCGTAAAATTCGGTTTTGTTATTAATGGTAAAAATGTATTCTTCTTTATATAGTGTACGATCAAAGAAGATGTGCAACATCATAAGAAAGCAGGCGTCGATCTGATATTTTGCGCATTTTTTTCTCAGTGTGTTCTGCTTATTCAGTTTTCTCAATGTGTTCATTCTGCTTTAGTTATACCAAAGGACAAATCATTTTTACAAATATCAACAATTATGATAAAATATTCGAAAAGTTTTGAAAAGATATCTCGAAAACCCGCATTTTGAGCGAAAGGTCTTACACAAGACATCGTAAATCTTAATTTTACTGTTTCACTTTCGATTCATACATGATCACGACATCAATTTCTGGCATAATCAACCATGTTATAGCCTTCGACTGGACATAAAGAAAGATCCGCTTAAAACTATATGCAAGTTCGTAGTATTCTTCCAAACCAGGTACTTAATAAAATTCCAGAAGTTCACCAATTGAAAGCTATTTATGGGATAATCGATAACCCTAAATATCATTTGACTGTTGATGCAACACCTCAAAAAAAAATTCCATATCACTTGAATTCTCGAGCATTGGTGATTTCTCAAACGCTGAAATTTTTTGACTCAACCGGTAGAAAATTTGCTACTGCATTACTAAACGTAGACTGTGGCAATTATAAAAAGGGCCACAATTCCACCACTAAATAATTAAGTGAGTACGATATACTTATGTCCATGTACATGAAATTATAATTTTGAAGATGTTCAGCATTGGCAGCACAAAATGTAGAAGCTGCATTCATAATCTTAAGGTACTTTAAATAGAGCATTATGTATATTCACTTGGCAACGTGTCCTAATCTTCTGAAAACGTATGTGCATAAACAGTCGAATTTTCCATGATATAACTGGGGCAAGAAAATGTGCAAAAGCTCAAAGCTTATCTATGCCTGAAACTATGATATCCAACAATTCGAAGCTGCTAATATCAATGGGGCTGTACAAGATCTTAATAAAGAAAAACTTAAGATCAGCTAGCCAGTATCACAAATTTGATTAAAAATTCCTATCTAATTGGCGTGTAGTACAGAATTTATTTCACTTGCAGTGGCCTGCAGTGGCCTGCAGTGACCTTGTTTAGGCTAAACACATCTAAACTTGTGGCTCTGAATCCAGCTAAATTTCTAACATCGTTGATGGCAAGAAAAATGTGACCGCACTGGCAAATTCTAAGGAGTTTAAACCTATAGAAAATACCTTTATTTGCTGCTATTTGCCTGAACAAAGTTGGAATATAAATCATTTCAATATCAACCTGAAATCATATCTTTGCCTTCAAAATTTGCTGTTCTCTTCAGAATTTTTATCAACAAGCCACCACCTGGAGGAAAATATATGAATATAAGTAGGTAAAATAAGAGAGCAAACACTTAAAGATGCAATGTCCTGCCCTACAGTGCGAGAAAATCCGTGATTGCTAGGCCTGGAGACGCAACACAAAGACCATATTAAGAAATTTGATCATCATTTAAGAATAATTCAAAAGATATACTTTAGAGCAATAAGTGCCTCGTTGCTGTTTCAATGGGTCAAGTTGAAAATATGAATTTTACAAATACTGACAATAAGAAGAACAAGAAAACCATTAAAAACCAAAATATTAAATCTGCAGCAAAAGCATAACTTTCCTTAAAGAGCCACTGCCACCCAGGGTCCATTGTGGGCACGCTACAATGTCAGACTGACGGAACATCAAATTTGGCATAAGCGGAAGGTATGAATCCACGCTGTAATAGTTAAACTGATAGAAAAGTTTGACTCCGGTTGATTTTTCTGTCAGTTTAACTACTGCAGTGTGGATCCATATTTCCGCTAAGTCCAAATTTGATTTTCAGACTATCTGAAATTGCAGCTTGCCCGCAAAGGACCCTGGGTGACAATTGCTCTTTAAAAAAAAAAGTAGGCAAGGCGAATGCCGTAAGATAAGTTGGAACGATTCGTATTCTCCTTTCGGTGGCATCAGTAGTGGGGGACTCTAGGGAGAGCGAGCGGTTGCAATCACCCGCAATGTTGAGGAGAACAATGCCCTTTCGCTTGAAAACCTTGAAAACAATGGGAATAAAAATGCTTTTTAACTGAAACAGCAGCCTTTACTCCCCAATATTTGGTAAAGTGTCTGCCACAAGGGATACTCTTTTACCTTTTGTTGTCATTACGAGTGCTCCGTCTTCTCGGCCAAACCTTCCAAATTGCATTCCCGTGATAATATCCTACAACGAATAATACATATATAGAAGCAAAGATTGTTCCCAAAAAAATTCATAGAGCAATTGAATCACTTACAATATTTTATTATCGTTAGGATTTCCTGTAATTCATATTCATTACATTATGTCAAGCTTAGGGGTAAGTTTTCACCATTCCGTTTTCAAATCTACTCGTGCTTGTTCAATCATAACGCAAGCAGTTCCAAAAGTACTTTTGCTAAATGCATCATGAAAAAGAAGGCGTTCCGATACACTGATTTCAAGGCAATCACAAAACGGACCTTCTACTATTATACGTGGAAGCAGGGATAGCATAAATATATACCAGGTGAGTAAAAACGCACACCGTGTGTTCGATTGGCAATATAATAAAAAACCCGTGACTCAATTGAGATGACTAAAATTGCATGTGTAGCTGGAAGATTAGATTCAACAGACATCCCCCTTTTCGATGGTTTTGCCAAATTCCTATGCTTACAATAAAACATTTTTTCGAAAGTTTCGTCTTAAAGAAACGCAAAGTTGCCCTACAACCTTTGATTAAAAAAACTGTCTTGCTCACCGGGCGGCATTCAATTATTAGATAAAAAAATGCATCTTGTTTTACGGCGACCAGTAGAACCTCGTTCGTGAATCAAGATGGTAGGATGCCTTTTCTATTCTCAGGGAAAGCTCTGATTTTGCTCTTGATGGGCAACAGTCAAGGGTTTTTGATCAAGGGTTTTTGGGCAATTATGCGATTCATAGAGACGAAATTTTTGAAGAAAAGATTTATTGTAAGCTCAGGAATTGAGAAAAATCACGAAGCAGGGTATTTATGATTAATCAACTCTTGCAGCGGCATACATATATTTTAATCAACAAAATAAATCACAGGCTCTTTTATTCATCGCTGATGGAAAAAAAGGAACTCTTTTAAGACTCACATTTCAATATCAACAATGTTCAGGAAGCAAGTTCGAAGAAACAGATCATACCTCAGCCTTGAACATGTTAACCAAATATTTGTCTTTGTAGATCCTAACCTCTCCATTTTGCAGGGCAACCATCACTGCAGTGAAAAGTAAAATTCAAATGGGAAGATTCTTCAGTGAACTAACTGTCTGTTCTTTGTGCTCTTACTTCTTCTTATGAACAATGTCATCATTGTTTTCTTTAATTACCTGACATCTGTCATTATCGTTAGTTTTGGAACAATTAAGTGCTTAACAATGGCAGAATGGTAGAGTTTTGCATTGTTTTATGCTTGAAAGCTCAAGCAGGACTGTCTTCTCTCCGAAGTAATTTTGTCAGCTACTAGGTCTCTACCATATTTCACTAAGAATATAGATACTTATAGCCACCAATAAAGACAATTTACCTCAAAGGCTTTGAAATTTGAATTTTACGTCACAGAAAGTGAATGCCATTCAGTTCATTTGGCAAGTATAAAAGTGAACGAGAATCTAGTTATTTTTCCAATTGATGATACCTATTTTTCGAGAAACATTGCATCTCCTTCTTTTATTCCTTCTCTTTCCTAATAGACGATTAAGTCAAAGATGGTGGCGAGGAAGTTTTTACCAAGATGCAGTGCAAATATAAGTTGATTTTTTGTAGGTGCGGCTATATAAAGCAATAAAAACACAACATAAATTTTAAATATAGTCATATACGCTTTAGGTTATATACTAATATTTGAAAGTTTTATCGTGTATTTATCCCGTAGTTATGACTGCCTCTTATTGAGAGTGGATCTCGCGCTACAAATGATGGATCTCGCGATTTTATTTTTGTTTTTCAATAATAGGAGTAAAGAAATACCTGCTTTGAAACCTCTTGCCTTATGATTTAATTGTGACATGGTTGTAATGGGAGAAGGAAGGTACACTGTCCATAATTTCTTTCCCTGTAAAGCAAAATATTGAGTTTTTAGATACAGTTTAAACGTAAAGGCGTGCTTCGCAATATTTGATTCATTATTATGCAAACTAATAGTTTGTACACAAAATGGTCTTCCATAATGTACCAGGTGACTCAAAGAAATGTCCCCTGTTCGAAAAAATCATTGCAGTAAATTTACTTGCGCTATAATTATCAAAATTGAGTTTTCTAATAGCTCCAAGATTATTATATTTTTGGTAATTTTCAAAATAGTAGTCCCATGGTAAATTCGAAAGATTCAAAAAATTGGTTTTGCAGAACATCCAGAAAACGGCCTAAAAAAACACGATCATAAGAATCTCGAAATAAAAGAAACGCTTCTTGTAAAAAAGGATTTCAAAAGGATTGTAAAAGACCTGGAAGATTTGATCATGCGGTTTAGGGCATTTTCTGGCTGTACTGTAAGGTTGATTGTTAATATCTTTCGAATTTACCAATGGACTACTACTTTGAAAATTACAGACGTTTTACGAAAAATACTTCAATCTTTTAGCTATTAGAAAAATCAATCTCTATGATTATAGCACAAGTACTTTTGCTGCACCGATTTTGCAAACAGGGGAATTTTTTTTTGAATCATCAGGTATATATTTTACAAAAAGCAATTCGTGTCAACAAGATTAATAATATAAACTGACACTGATACAGATACAGAAAATAAACATGCCTATTGTTGTAATCCTGGCGCCATCATTTCCGTGATCGTCTATTCGCATTTCACGTTCAAAAAGGAAAATCACTTGTAAAAGAATCCGCTTTACAAAAATTACATTACAACTTAGGATTTAATAAAATCGTTTGAAATTTCCAATAATATCAGTTTAAAGATTGTTTGCATTTTGTAAATAATCGACCAATCAAATTGTTTGTAATTCGGCAAGTACTTGAGCAAGTAATAACATCTATTGTAAGTTTTCTACCTAAATATATTTAAAAATACAAGTTTATAGAGCTTTCTTGGCTCAAATTTCTGCTTTGTTTCTAAAAGAGTTTGAATGAAATGATTTTACTCATTTAGGTCTGACTGACAATTACTATCTAATATGCCTTTCTCTTTAATGCTTGCGATGCAGAATACATGTCTGATTTTCTTCATTTCATGCCAATTTTCTATAGAAATCCATTTTAGTTGGTTTGCAATTTATCTAAAAACAAATGTGATTTGCGTTTCTTCCGTCTATCTCCCGCTTTTTTTTATCGAAGAAACATTTGGAAGCTTGTCTGGAAGTGACATGACGCGTACACCACATTCGCACTGATTTGGAATTACCCTTCTGAGGATATAACAACGCAACGAACTGGGGATTCGCAGCAGGTCATTAGTCGCACAGGACATGGTTTCTCTTACTTTCCACCACGGGGTGCTGCAAAATAAGCCAGAAAGTGCTGCAAATGACACCAATGTTGAATTAAACACCAGGTAGAAGTCAGCAGTTTTACTGAAAGCATGGAATTGGTAAATACATTACCGAGCTTCTTTAAATTATTTCGTACTGACAAACATAGCTAGACGCTAAAACAGCGAAGAAATGGCTAGTTTTTTAGTCGAACATATACTCTGTGGGTGTATCGCTAGTTACATTAAACAGGTTTCAACCAAGCTTAGTGACGTATAAGCGAGCTATTTACATTGTTCTCAACACAGCTACACACATTGCAATGATATGTTCTTTGAGCATGAATTGTTATCAGCTATTGAAATTCAAGGCGGTGTAACACGATGTCATCTCTTTTAACCACTACAGCTCAGTCATGAATCATTTTCAAAAAGCCGAAGCGGAGGAACAAACATCATTTTAAGCCTTGTTTTCATAAAATCGACCGATGCGTCGCCGATCCGTTCCTCGCAGCTATCCTCTGATTTAATTGTCAGATTCATGAGCTCGCGTTTTAAGAAAGGCCGTCACGTGCATGTGCACTTCAATCAAAACCATTTCCAGATTGGGAGAGAAACTGTCACAGTTAGGAACGTTCAAATCATTTCAACTTTCAGAACGATTATAATTAACGATCACCGACAGTCGTAAGGATGGAAAGATAGTGTTTACATTAAACTGGAACCCATGCTGGTGATCGCAGGCCACCACCGACGCTTTTTATGAAGGCAAAGTTGCGGTTTTCAGCGCCAAGCGCTGGGATCGCAGAAGTAGATAAGCACTAATCGAGTCCGCCACCCCTTGTCATGACGTAAGAGGTGCTGGTGGGATTTGAACCCCGTCCACTTGACATTCTGGTTGCAAAGTCAGTGGATTACAAAACGGCGCCACAACACCTTCAAATTCTTGTGATCTCTTTACAATTTACGAAATGTTACAACGAATTTAAATAACAGCCTACCAAAAAAACTAGCCCCCCACCCAGTCGCCTTACTGGTACTTGGTTTTCAACATTTACTTGCATAATTGAACACAAATATTATCTACCGGGTGAGTAAAAAACGTTAAAACGTTCCAAAGCCTTTAATTTGCTACCTATTTATCAGATTCCTTAGAACTGGTTACCATTATATAGGTGACATGTAAACTTAGATAACAAAATTTAGTTGGTTCAAATCGGTTGTATTGTTCCCCAGTTATGAGTGATTTTGTAAAATTGTTCGATCTCAGAATCCTTCAAAACAAACATAAAATCTTTGATCAAATTTGCTATCAATTCATATGAACATACTGAAAACAATCTGAAAAACGGCTAAAAGAAATTCCCTAGTGAACCAAATTGTAGGGCTTGCTCTGTATCTACACAATGATTGCCTTTGCCTAGACAATAAGATAGCTGATTAAGTTTAATTTTCATCACTGTGAAGCTTACAGGTTGGGAAACTTGATCCAAAAGTTTAGACCTGTTTTGAACAATTCAAAGATTAACATTTTTATAAAATCATTTTTAAATCGAGAAAAATATGTTCAATTCTAACCAATTGAATTTTATCTAAGTTGACATGTTACCCACACAAAGGTAATCCGTTTTAAGGAACCTGATGAGTAGCTAGCAAACTACAGGTTTGTAAACGTTTCAACTTTTGTTTTACTCACCCTGCATATAGAACATTTACTTTGAATACAACCGGGTGAGTCAGAAAAAACAACCCCCGTTTGAAAGGTCACTGCTCCCTGGATATCAAGGCAATAATATTGGTAACGATATTGCTTAATAGTGGACATGTTCAAATAAATTCTCAATTTTATCTGACTGAAATTGGCTACTGCGTTCTGAAATTATGAGGGATATTTCTCAGAAAGCCCCTCCAAGAAACCTTCAAAAACGGCATAAAATCATGACCAAATTTCCGTCATATTTCTGCATTACTACAATGACTTCTAAATGCTTTCGCACGTCTTATCCCTTTGGGAGGATTAAAGTGCCATCCCTGGGAACATAACAGCATTATTCTCGAAGAGTTTATCCTTCCAAGAGGATAAAACTTGCTAAAGGATGTGCAATTGTGCAAGTCATTGCTGTAAGGCAGAAATATTTGGAAAATTTGCTCGTGACTTTAGGCCTGTTTTGAAGGTTTCTTGAAGGGGCTTTCTCCAGAAAATCGCTCATAATTTCAGAACGGAGCGACCGATTTCGCTCAACTAAATCTTTAAAAATATGTGCATATGTTAACCATTAAATAATGTATTTGTCAAAATTATTGTTTTGATGTCCAGCGAGCAGTGGCCTTTCAAACGGGGATTATTTTTTCTGACTCACCCGGTATATGCCAATGACGGGAATTGAGCACACGTTCCTAGATTTGAGGTATAGCATATTAAAGACCCTTTGTTCCCTATGATACTCTGCATCGTGTGCGAACCATCAAAAGATCATATTGGCCATAAAAAACATATTTTGAACACACGATAATGTGAACATAAATAGCTTCAGGGAATAAAAGATTTCCTAATTTTTCAATCATTTTTAGGAATGTCAGTTCTTTGGGCTCAAAAGCGATGCCATACCAACGTTCATTTGAAGATTGAAAAGACTATACAGCCCCACGATTGCTGGGCCAAAATCATTTTCATACAGTATGAAAGTCACTGTGAGACCACAAAGGATCTTGGGGAGCACAGGGTCTTTAACTATTGAGCACTGTGGACCCAGAGGTGGAAATTTGGCCAAAATGAAATAATTTCAATCCTAAAACGCTATACGTTTATAAAAAGCTGAGATTCTGAGCTTTCCAATTCTTTTAAAGTTTGTCTTTATCTATTGTCAACAAAAATCCACAGCAGTTTCAAAATGAACAAATCTGTCGTTAATGGCAAATATCAGAAAAAATGAAAAATTTCTCAGACATGCTGAAAATGCTTTAATCCGCACAAATATCTACTAGCAATATATCAAAGTTTAGAGGATATCACCCAGACATTCACCAAAAGTAGTTTGTTTTTGAGTATCATGAGGATTTTTTTCTAAAATCGTGAAAATATTCACAAAATGGCCGATTTTCCAACATTTTTGTAGTCATTATTTGAGCTTAAACTTTAAATATTTCAAAAACCATGAACGGACTAGTTGTTAACCATATTCTATTCTGAAAATATAGATTAGATTAACTGTGAAAAGGTGCTAAATGGTTTACTACTAGTCCGTTCATATATTTTAGAAAAAGCTTATTTACATATTTCTTATAGAAATCATCACTTATGTCAGTTAGCCCCAGACCTAGTAAGAAATTATCAAACAATATAAATTTTTGTATTTTTGAATTCGCCATTAAAATACGCTTCAAACGAGCTATGAACCAGCTTCTAGTGTTTTGTTGTTCTCAAACTATAATTTATATTCACATTCTTGTCCAAAATGCCCAAATATAGTATATTTGGATTAATTTGGTCCAAGGCCCACTATTTTCTCTTAAAAACTGAACTTTTTGTGGTCGCTACATCCATCTTAAAACATTCTTCAAGCCAGGTATGTAGAAAATTGATTTTATTTTCCTTCTGCAAACCATCATGAAATTTCCAAAACTCATCATTCTGGGCCCACTGTGTTGAGATAACTTCACATTAGAAGCGCTTCTTTTGACGCTATCCGAATAAGCCTCACATTTCATAACGCCTGAGCATATCTTGGGTAAACGCAAGTCATATTTTAGAAGCGACAATAAAACACTTTTAGTTTGAATTCAGCTTTAGGCCGTAGTGAATGATATTCAAGTTTGAAATTTTAGCACAGTCCTTGATGTCGTTGTTTGCCTTATTGAGCGATGGCCGTAGACTTCACATAATCAGCTTGCTTCATCGCAAAAATAAAATGGTCACAAAGTAGAAAATATCCAGGTACTGTCTTAACAAAGGCTATGCCTATCAATGAGAACTGAACTAACTATGGGTGTAGATTATTGGATCATTGTAGCTGAACTTGAAAAAGATAATTTTGTAGGCATCTGGTCACAAATGTTGCTCAGAGATGAAAACTAAATTAAAATCACTATATTTCAAGCCTTTAAATGCTTAACAAAACGTTTTGGAAGATATAGAAAAAAGAACGTTGTCGCTTCAAAGTTTTGAAGTGAAATATGATTGTATTTAAACGTTAAGGCGTTTACAAGAAGTTTACAAGAAGTTTACAAGAAGTTTACAAGAAGTTTACAAGACGTTTACAAGACGTTTACAAGAAGTTTACAAGAAGTTCACAAGAAGTTTACAAGAAGTCTACAAGAAGTTTACAAGAAGTTTACAAGAAGTTTACAAGAAGTTTACAAGACGTTTACAAGACGTTTACAAGAAGTTTACAAGAAGTTCACAAGAAGTTTACAAGAAGTTTACAAGAAGTTTACAAGAAATTTACAATAAATTTACAAGAAGTTTACAAGACGTTTAAAAAAAGTTGACAAGACGTTTGTTTACAAGTAGTTTCAAGACGGTAACATGCCAAACACAACTAAGAAGGTATACAATGTGTCTGTGCTTGCCAGACTGCATCGACTACCTCAACAAAGGAATGATGATTGTCTCATGGGTAGAAAAAATCAATTACATCCAGCAAGGCGGAATAGTCTGCCTGTTTCTATTTTCATGGGAAATCTCATCCTAAATAAACAGGATGCCTCTCTTAGAAGGGGTCCAACATTCTGGCATAAAGTGCAAGATATACTTAACAAAATGAGACTAATGCATACNTTATCTAAGCTGGTTTTAAGTTTCTCGTCATTCGATATGATTCTCCTGTATCTAAGAGCTTGACTGTAAATCATTCCGGATTTGCACTTGGAGGGGTGGAAAGAGTCCGCATGGAGGAGGGAGCATATGTCGGTAGGTTTTTTGTAAAGGGAAGTGTCTAAGCACCCATGATTGTTAATTGAAGTTAGTGTGTCTAAGAACGGGACTTCCTCTTTAGAGAAGGTCATTTCGAATTTGATCGTCTCGTGTATTGAGTTCATGTGGGCGTGGAAACTGTGTAGAGCCTCGACACCATGCGTCCAAATGGTATAAATATCATCGATATATCTCATCCTAAATAAACAGGATGCCTCTCTTAGAAGGGGTCCAACATTCTGGCATAAAGTGCAAGATATACTTAACAAAATGAGACTAATGCATACAGCTGAACCTCAATAACTCGAACCCTCAAATGAGACAGAAATTTGTTCGCGTTAACGATTTGTTAAAGAATTCCGTAGCTACACCCGTACTAGACTGATTACCTAAGTCCCTTGTATCCCTGTGGTAAGCCTTGCTCAGTAGGGACTCCTAATGAAACGGTGAAAAGGATGACCCTGCCTTAGCCCATTCTCAGATATTACCTTGCAGAAATGAAATGCATCAAAAACCCATTCGGCACACAGTTAAAGACGAAAACTTAGCATCTGTAAGTAGAGTAAAGTTTACGCTGTCGATTGAAGCTTGAATCACAATGGATTTCGTCGAATCTTTAGAGCTGCTTGCCACCACAAGTCCTTGTGTGTGAAGGCCTAAATAGGGTCAAGCTTTTCAGAGTAATATTATGAGTCTCTGTTGACTGAAGCGACATTATTCAAGTCAAAGAGCACAGTGATACAAGGGACTCAGGTGATATATATACACCCGTACTTGAGAGGAAAGACAGAATTGTGCGAAATATCGAGTATTTCGAGACACGTGTTCGAGTTATCGAGGCTCAACGTCATCTAAAGATAGACTTGCTCCAAGTCTATTCTGTGGTCCATCAGCGCTCAATGTCACGATTTACGCCCCCGCAGAAGTTATAATGTTTTATTGAGCGCTCATGGACCACAGAATAGACTTGGAGCAAGTCTATCTAAAGANGTCGATTGAAGCTTGAATCACAATGGATTTCGTCGAATCTTTAGAGCTGCTTGCCACCACAAGTCCTTGTGTGTGAAGGCCTAAATAGGGTCAAGCTTTTCAGAGTAATATTATGAGTCTCTGTTGACTGAAGCGACATTATTCAAGTCAAAGAGCACAGTGATACAAGGGACTCAGGTGATATATATACACCCGTACTTGAGAGGAAAGACAGAATTGTGCGAAATATCGAGTATTTCGAGACACGTGTTCGAGTTATCGAGGCTCAACGTCATCTAAAGATAGACTTGGAGCAAGTCTATCTAAAGATAGTCAGGGACCATGACTTTCTGGGATAACCTACCTGACCAGGAGCTTGCTACATCAGCGGTGATAAATACATAATTCATACCTTGGTGCTATAACAAATAAGCGTTTGATCCATACATCCAACGATAATCGTCTTTGCAACTCTCTCTAATCCAACTACTTGTGAATGCAGCTCAAGGATTAACTTTCCAGCTCGCGATCCTCTGAAAAGTAAATAGAAAACGTAACAGTATGTAAATTTGTCACAATATATTTTGATTACGATTGAAGAAAGAAGAAACCATGCAATCAGTCCATGTTAGTTTTATTAGTTAAGCTTTATGAGAAAAAATGCCGAGCGAGGCTAGAAAAGTTTAATCTGCTGAAATCAGCCATTCCTTTTATGAATAAAAAGGGCGATTGTTTACGAAGTAATTTGGGCATATTTTACTGCAATTTAAAGCCTGCTTTCCACCTAATCGTCCGGATCGTTTGGGTCGTTGTAAATAATGATAGCGACTCAAACGACCAAGTCGAAACAAATTTTTTCAGCGAGCCTAGCGACCCAAACCACTAAGTAGAAACCACGCTTTAGCAAACTTTCTATTTTAGAACTGCAAATAAAAAAGAAAAGTCTCCTGCGGATAAAACATCAACAACGACATTCCTCTATTTGATACACTTTTCTTTCTCTGTTAGAATTTGATATGACTTCAAACTTTCAAAAGTTTTAAGAACCTATTAAGATGAAGAAGCGCGAAGAGCCCGACTTTACTTACCTTTTTAAGTTGTAGACTTTCCCATCACGACAAGCCGTAACTATACGGAATTCAACGTCATATAAACCAGAAACAGAGATGAATGACGGTACACTTGGCAAGCTCATCTGTAAATAACATTGGTGATCATCAGTCATTATAGGAATAGTGAAGAAGATTTGATCGAAAGCCGCTTTGGTTGACGGGGCCACTGTGCCATAAGAATTTAAAATGAAATGAAACAAGGGATATTCCTATCCAAAGATTTGCGCTTTCAATATGAATATGGCAGTATCTGTTTCTGACTAAACGTTACAACACTTCCATTCAATTACTATGGAGTGCAAAAACACTTCTCTCTTACAATAAACAACTTGCTT
The DNA here is from genome assembly GCA_004194415.1 of Aurelia aurita. Classification (NCBI taxonomy): domain Eukaryota; kingdom Metazoa; phylum Cnidaria; class Scyphozoa; order Semaeostomeae; family Ulmaridae; genus Aurelia; species Aurelia aurita. Next base: position 89,695 of record REGM01000240.1, on the reverse strand, counting down.
TCCCACTGTTTGTTGGCATAAACAAACACAGGCTTTTATCACTGCAAATAACATTTCAATACGTTCCTATTCCTGTCAAGGAGAAATTTAGTTTGATTTGTAAACAACTTTTTTTAAAGTAAGATGCGCCTATAGTAGTTCTAACCAAACAGATCTGTTGCTGGAAATACGTAAGACAACTAACAATACAAAGATAATCAATAATAAAAGAAACCATTGATTTTCAGCCTGTATTTCATTGGCGATTTGTAGCTATAGACCTTTTTACTTGCCAGAAAAGAGGTTTGGATCGAGCGTCCAAATCTGGTAAATTTTGTGAAGGAAAACAAAAGCATGACCCCCGTTCTCAGTAGAAACACTGCTAGCTGTGGCATGAAGTTCATTCGGATCTCGAATCACTTTTGCAGAGAATAAATCAACGTTAACTTTACTCAAATTGAGTTACGAATGTTTCAGTTTGTACACAGGCAAGTTTTATTTGCCTTCTGGCTTTGTTTCTCGTTGTTTTCGTTTATTGTTAGCTGATTTTGCTGTGTAACAGTTGCAGAAAAAAAGTGCGAGCATGCAAGGGTTTCATTTTGCGAGTTCGCGAATCGAAGTTTGCTGTTTTCAACCGTCGTATTCAAATGAAAAGAAACGTTGTTTCGATATTATGACTGATAAAATGTAGATGAGGAAACACATACACCTGCATACACCTATCGAAAGAATTTGGGCAGAACATCTCAGAGAGGGCATCAACATACTTAAAACGGTGGAAAAGATTTGCTGAAAGATTACTGTGTTTTGATTGAAAATGGGCCTAGACTGTTGCACAGCAAAATCAGCTAACAATGAATGAAAATAACGAGAAAAAAGGCCAAAAGGTGGACAAAACTTGCCTGTATATAAAATGAACCATTCCTAACTCACTTTGAGTAAAGTTATCGATGATTAACTCTCTGAAAAGTGTTCCGAGATCCGAAGCAACTTCATGCCACAGCTAGCAGTGTTTATACTGAGAACGGGGGTCGCGCTTTCGTTTTCCTTCACAAAATNCATGCAAGGGTTTCATTTTGCGAGTTCGCGAATCGAAGTTTGCTGTTTTCAACCGTCGTATTCAAATGAAAAGAAACGTTGTTTCGATATTATGACTGATAAAATGTAGATGAGGAAACACATACACCTGCATACACCTATCGAAAGAATTTGGGCAGAACATCTCAGAGAGGGCATCAACATACTTAAAACGGTGGAAAAGATTTGCTGAAAGATTACTGTGTTTTGATTGAAAATGGGCCTAGACTGTTGCACAGCAAAATCAGCTAACAATGAATGAAAATAACGAGAAAAAAGGCCAAAAGGTGGACAAAACTTGCCTGTATATAAAATGAACCATTCCTAACTCACTTTGAGTAAAGTTATCGATGATTAACTCTCTGAAAAGTGTTCCGAGATCCGAAGCAACTTCATGCCACAGCTAGCAGTGTTTATACTGAGAACGGGGGTCGCGCTTTCGTTTTCCTTCACAAAATTTACCAGATTTGGACGCTCGATCCAACCCTCTTTTCTAGGAAGTAAAAGGGTCTATTGGCTTTCGACAACAGGTCGCAACAATGGCCCATTATTTGAAGAGCTATTTGGAGCCGGCATGAGTCAAATGAATCTTATTGGTTTTACCATTTTAAAGTTATCTTGTGGTTAACACACGTAAAGGAGAAATATAGTCGCATCTGTAGCTGCAGCTACCGTAAGTTAGTGTCGAGCGACATCACAAAATTATTTTCACGCATCATAAAGTTAGGCACCTTTATAAATAGGGCTGCAATGCATGCCGGTTGCCTAAGAGCCTTTGATGATTTGATTTAGCTGCGCAGGGAAAATCAATAACATATTTAGGCATCTCGGATTTACGCTGACTTTTGCAGTTTCTTTATTTTGAATTTGCAAGTTGACCTGTCAACCGTTAAAATCCTTTTGTTTGCCAACGATAATCGCTTTGTTCTGGCGTGTCAATCTGCCCATCTACCCAACTTGTTCTTTCCTTGCTTTCTTCAATTTAAATTCGATGATAGCAAGTAAGAGAACGACGTATAGTACAAACCAACCATCAATATTTGACAGATCTAAGCTGAATTCACACTTGATGTGCCGTTCTTGATGCATTCCAGATAACAATAAAGCGCGGTGATGTGACAAAGTTCGATTAATTCAGCTTTGCTGCCCGCACCCGCATCGCACCACAAAATCGCATCAAGTGGCAATTCAGCTTTAGCTCGGCATTGTAAAATTTAAATTACAATAAAAACGAACATCTGACGCATGCCATATTCAATTCAAATTCAACCGAACCACAATGCGTCTGTTAACTTACGAATACCTGGTATTCAAGCAGAAATAAAAAGAAAATCTTGCAACTTGGTTTTTGAAATCTGAAAAGACAGCGAATATGATGCGACGAAAGACTACTTCGCTGACAAAAAATGAGTTTGGTTACAAAGAACTTTATTTTACTATAGGCAGCAAAATGCTATAAAGATTCACGTCTAAGCACTAGAAAGATTAACTCTATACTTCCTTTTGCTAATTTTCAGAAAACCATTTTACTCTGTTGTGAAACTTATTTTAGTTTTTGATTTAACTTATTTGCTGTAAATACATTTTTTAAATCAGGTATTATATTTTTCAACTTAATGCTTGAGAGCAACAGGACCCTAATGATAATAGTATGCTTGTACTGATAGCTTATCCTGGTAAAATATTCGTACATCATATTGAATTTAGACTGCGCACACAATTTACTTTCTTGCGGAGCAGGCCGGGAAGAGCTCTCCTCATTCTCATTCGTAATAAAGTAAAGTATGTGCGTAGGTTAATTATATTCGGCATAGCTGTCCAACGATGAACAAGACAATTCTCAACATGTTTTACCTTGGAAAGCACAGTGAATGCTTCAGGATCCAACACATACACTTCTTGGCTTTCAGTACCAATAACCAGACAGCTTATTCCATCATCATCCGGGACACTTTTCTTCATTGTTGTCATGCACGTGATTACAGTCTAGAAGCAACAAATATAAGGTTACTACGTTTTTCCACAAGTTAACTTTCTAAAAAATGAAAATTCGTTGGAGAGGTCAATTAGTACCATTCCACCTATTCCTTTTTTATCTGGACTTTTTCGGCACTGTTCAACAAGACTTAAAAGCGCATGCTGTGGGATGTGACTCTCTCGAAATGCACAAAGTAAATTTGAGAAATTAGGAACCATGAAAGGTACCATTTGCTGGGACAACACCCTTTCACAGAGCTTGGAGAGAGGACAGAGCACACTTATTGTACGGAAATTGCCCCTGATGAAAGTTTCACCCATTTTAAAAATTGGAGAGACGTCGGCAAGTTTAAGGATATCCGGGAAAGTGTTAGTACGGATAGCATTGTTAATATGATATGTGATCTCCTTAAAGCAAGCACATGAGGCTAGTGATATCACTAATGGTATCATCTTTACAAACGTAGAAATGTAGTTATTATATCCGTCATGTCACAGACACAGGGGACTAATCAATACAGGAAATATTCCCGAAATATTATAATGCACCTGGAAAAGGAAGGCCCGATAATGAAACTTGTAGAAAGATAGAGAATACCTAGAAATAGCACTCGGAAACGCATGGGTAATAGGAAACACGGAAGATGTTATTGGATTATATATTGTTGTAAAGAATCAGAAGTATTAGGCCTACCTCTGCGCATCATCTATGTGTCAATATTGTCTGTTTTCTTGTCAATTTTGCATGTTGGGAAGGCCGCAACCCCTTTTGACTCCATTTCTTAAAGCGCCAATGTTGCTTAAAGTTGTTGTAAGCTTTATTGAAAAACATACAACAATTTTAAACAACATGGCAGTGGCGCTTTGAGAAATAGAGTCGAAATGGATTGCGACCTTCTCGACATGGAAAATCGACAGGACAACAGACAATATTGACACAGATGATGAGCAAAGGTAGGCCTAATGGTTCTGATTCTTTACAACAATATACAATCCAATAACAAATTCCGTTTTCCTATTACCCATGGTTTGAAGAACACTTTAATGCCGACTCTTTTAGTTTTTCACGTCAATTGCTAGTTTCTAAGATAATAGAACAAAATTCTTCTAATATCGTATAAAAACAGCCTAATGAAGGAAATTCTCATGTGGCTATCTTCTTCACTTACAACAAATAAAATACACTTATTAAGAATCTCGGTAACGTAAAGGACTCGGTAAAGTGAAGTCATAACAATTCATGAAAAGAATGGACCAAATTGAATTGCGGCAAAGTCTGTGCGCAGGCTGCTCGCTATCTCGAACTTCCCCTGATTTACATCAAGTACAGGTAGGGCTGTGGTTATCTCGCAAACGTCGCCATCTGGAACAAATTTTCAGTTGCATTTAGTGTTGGAAACAGTGGGGTGCAACTGTAATCGTTCCTTTGACTTCTCGTTTGATTGAAAAACAGAATATTTTCTTCAGAATACAGCGTGTTCCCTCAAGTACAAAACGGAAGTTCCTGCACGCTCAGCACACGGGAGGTAAAAAGCGACGCGATTTTATGCCTTCCTCTGATAAGTTTCTTCCTGAAAAAATTTGAATTAGATCCTGAAAACAGATAGCAATCTCGAATTTTACAGCAAATGTTTGTTCACTTCAAGTTAGCTTGGGTAGATAGAGATGCCAACAGATAAGTTATCAATACTGTTTGTCATTCATCAATGATGGTTTGCACTTTTGCACAACAAGGGCAGATTTCGTGAAAGTAGCACCAGCTGCTCCCGATTGACACCCCATTTTAAAGCGACTAGCGCTCGAACACAAAGGGAATTCTCCCAAGCAACAAATCAAAACAAAAATAAAGCCGCAAAAGTTGCCCTGAAACCAGTCTGGCAAACTATCGCGTTTTGCAAGCGAAGAGAGGTATTTAAGCGAAGTCACGAATATATATCGAAAGCAGAAGAATGGTGTGTGTGCGTGTTTGTCAGCAATGCTCTGAGATTTCAGGGATTGTTATGCTTCATAATTTCCCATTATCTTTTGCTCAAATGCTGGCAGCTCTGGTTTGACCTGAGAGCAAATTTGAAGTTTGCTGATTTTTAACTCTACAACCAAGTTACCAAAATACTGGAAAATATATCAACATTTAATCTAATCATTGCAGATTTAAATAAAAATAATTGTTTGATAATGAGTTTGAAATAAGTTTCATTAGAATTTTTCAAATCTGTAGCATTTTTTCTGGGACACCCGGTATATTGGTGACTTCACTTAAAAACCCCTCTTCGCTTACACAACGCGATAGTTTGCCACATTGGTTTCAGGGCAGCTTTTGCGGCTTCATTTGTTTTGATTTGTTGCTTGAGACAATTCCCTTTGTCTTCGAGCGCTAATCGCTTTGAAATGGGGTGTCAATCAGGAGTAGCTGGTGCTATTGTTATGAAATCTGTCCTTGTTCTTTTGCACGACTTCTATGGCTTTAAGGCCAGTTTCCAGTCAGTGGAATCATCAGAGTTAATGTCTGATGTCAAGGTCATATTAATGTCAGTTTTCCATTTAGATTCCGAATTTCAAAGTAATTTTTGCAAAATTTTGCACCGCTTTGCTATGACGTCACAAGGAAGTTTATAGATATTCTCCGAAAATGGAGTGGTTCTGCCGACAAGGGGATTCAACCAAAAAGTGTGTTACTCGCCTGGATTTAAAANTTTGTCTTCGAGCGCTAATCGCTTTGGAATGGGGTGTCAATCAGGAGTAGCTGGTGCTATTGTTATGAAATCTGTCCTTGTTCTTTTGCACGACTTCTATGGCTTTAAGGCCAGTTTCCAGTCAGTGGAATCATCAGAGTTAATGTTTGATGTCAAGGTCATGTTAATGTCAGTTTTCCATTTAGATTCCGAATTTCAAAGTAATTTTTGCAAAATTTTGCGCCGCTTTGCTATGACGTCACAAGGAAGTTTATAGATATTCTCCGAAAATGGAGTGGTTCTGCCGACAAGGGGGTTCAACCAAAACGTGTGTTACTCGCCTGGATTTGAAATCAATCCATGAAGAATTAATTTCTTTGATTTGTTTACAAGAAAGAAAATTTCACGAAAAGGACGGCTTCAGGGAAACAATTTCATGAAGGTTTTGAATTCACAGCTGTGGACAGCTGTAGCCATCAGTTTAAAGCCACCTTTGGGAAATGTAAAACAATCCTTGGCTTATAATGTAAAAGCCTTTGATATTCGATAATTAGAATAGTGAAATAAATTCTTGAAAAATAATTGCGAATAACTATGCGATTTGTTGCTTCAAACTATGAGTAAAGAACTGGTCTTACACTTATGGCCATAGCTGTGGACTGAAAGCCTTCATGTGACTGTTTCGCTGAAACCATTCTTTTCGCGGAGTTTTGATATTTTTTAAACAAATAAAATAAATTAATTCTGCATGGATTGATGTCAAATCCAGGTGAGTAGCATATTTTTTGGCTCAACCCCCTTGTCGGCAGAACCACACCATTTTCGGAGAATTTCTATAAACTTCATTATGACGTCATAGCAAAATGGCGCAAAATGTCAATAAACAACATCGAAATTCGGAATCTAAATGGAAAACTGATCCAACTCCCAGAGAGTAGCTTAGGCAGAGCGGTAGCATTGAATCTCATTGCGCCAACAAATGTTATCGACTAAGCGAAACTATTGAACTATTGATTAAAAAGCAATGCAGGGCCCAAGCCTGTTTGCNTTTGTCTTCGAGCGCTAATCGCTTTGAAATGGGGTGTCAATCAGGAGTAGCTGGTGCTATTGTTATGAAATCTGTCCTTGTTCTTTTGCACGACTTCTATGGCTTTAAGGCCAGTTTCCAGTCAGTGGAATCATCAGAGTTAATGTCTGATGTCAAGGTCATATTAATGTCAGTTTTCCATTTAGATTCCGAATTTCAAAGTAATTTTTGCAAAATTTTGCACCGCTTTGCTATGACGTCACAAGGAAGTTTATAGATATTCTCCGAAAATGGAGTGGTTCTGCCGACAAGGGGATTCAACCAAAAAGTGTGTTACTCGCCTGGATTTAAAATCAATCCATGAAGAATTAATTTCTTTGATTTGTTTACAAGATAGCAAATTTCGCGAAAAGGACGGCTTCAGGGAAACAATTTCATGAAGGTTTTGAATTCACAGCTGTGGACAGCTGTAGCCATCAGTTTAAAGCCACCTTTGGGAAACTTAAAACAATCCTTGGCTTATAATGTAAAAGCCTTTGATATTCGATAATTAGGATAGTGAAATAAATTCTTGAAAAATAATTGCGAATAACTATGCGATTTGTTGCTTCAAACTATGAGTAAAGAACTGGTCTTACACTTATGGCCATAGCTGTGGACTGAAAGCCTTCATGTGACTGTTTCGCTGAAACCGTCTTTTTCGCAGCATAGGTTCCAAATCTTTAAAAAGGTCGGTGTAAAATTCTGTGACCTATTTATTTGAATGGAATGGCTTGAAAGAAACTTTAGCTACTTTGTAATAATTCTACCGTTGGGCTTTTCAAAAATCTTCAACATTTTCAGAATTAGAGTGCTTTTCTTCTTTTTTAAGAATTGAAGAAAAATTTTGAAAAAAACTTAAACCATCGTAATTTCTAAACTTTTTGAGAAAACATCGAATAATTTTCCAGAAAAACATAGTTTATAAACGTCTACAATATGGTATCAAGCAAAAGTCTTTCGCTCATCTGGTTTGCGATTTAGAAATTTGATGACGTCACATCCTCAAATGAGTTGAAATATGAAATACGCTGTAATTTCGAAAATATTCAAGATTTCTGAAAAGTCCAACGGTAGAATTATAGCAAAGTAGCTAAAGTTTCTTTCAAGCCATTCGATTCAAAGAAATAGGTCACTGAATTTTACACCGACCTTTTTAAGTCAATTTAAAGATTTGGAACCTATGCTCCTTTTCGCGGAGTTTCGATATTTTTTAAACAAATGAAAGAAATTAATTCTGCATGGATTGATGTCAAATCCAGGTGAGTAGCATATTTTTTGGCTCAACCCCCTTGTCGGCAGAACCACTCCATTTTCGGAGAATTTCTATAAACTTCATTATGACGTCATAGCAAAATGGCGCAAAATCTCAATAAACAACATCGAAATTCGGAATCTAAATGGAAAACTGATCCAACACAACTCCCAGAGAGTAGCTTAGGCAGAGCGGTAGCATTGAATCTCATTGCGCCAACGAATGTTATCGACAAAGCGAAACTATTGAACTATTGATTAAAAAGCAATGCAGGGCCCAAGCCTGTTTGCAATATACCGAGTCACGCCCGACAACACCAAGCCTGAATTCTGACGTCACTTCCGGCCTCTGTTGCAAGAAAGCTGTGGCGCGAAAGTGAAATTTTTCGATAAATGGCGTCAGCAGGCGTCCCAAGTGTCCCAAAGCGAAATATCGAGATATAACACAATAGCTGTATCTTCGGTTTTTCAACTTCTTCGAGAATTTTGGACTCAAAGCTTCTTGGTTTTTCATATTTTTCAAAGGCCTAGGACAACTCTGTTTACAAACTCGGGATGCAGCACAGCAGGTAAGCAGACTTTTTGCTAAATTTAACGTTTGTCCTTGGTTTCATGGAGATTTTGTTCAAAGTTTTGGATTCCTCGACTTTTTCTTGTCCTATTTTGTCACGTTTTACCAATTGTTGTCGAAATAAACTTGTATTTTTCTCGTCTTGAACTTGGGCTGGCTGTTTCGAAAGAATCAACTTTTCTTGGCCTAAATTTACCAAAAACTTTTTCATAGTCCACTATTTTCTTTTCAAAGGCAGGAATTCTCAATTTGGAGATATAACGCAATAGCTGCAAGCATCTAGTTTCTAAAAATGGTGGCTGTTTTGCTGTAACATTCGCCGTTTCAAAACAATTTCTACTTTCCAATAAAGGGGGGTTGCATGGAAATGACATAACCCTAGTCAAAGAAGACAGAATTATAACTGACGACAAAGAACTCGTTGAAGTTTTTAATGACCACTACATCAATATCGTTGAGAAATCCTCAGGAAAAAAACCCTCTAGCATTGCCGAAAGTGTACCCTGCTTGGACGATCGGAGTATAGTTAGACTAATTCTTCAAAAATATGACAACCACCCAAGTGTTCTAGCAATTATTCAAAGTCTAGAGAATTCATTTACCACCTTTTCTTTTCAGGAAGTTTCAACAGACAATGTTTTCCGGCTTTTACGGGCAATTAATGATAAGAAATCAACCGGTGAAGATAAAATACCCCCAAAACTTGTCCATTTAGCTGCGAGGGAGCTATCTATCCCACTAACAAAAGCCATAAACATTAGCATTCGAAACAGCGAATTTCCAGCACATGGAAAACAAGCTGCAGTTACACCTCTCGACAAAGGTGAACCGATTCGAACAGTAGAAAAAAATTTTCGCCCCGTAAGCATACTTAACACTTTCTCCAAAATATATGAAAAGATCATTAAAGATCAAATAAATCCACATCTCGAGAGAACGCTTTCGGTTTTCATTGCAGCCTACAGGAAGGCTTATGGTACGCAACATGTCCTAATCAGAATGCTTGAAGATTGGAAGACCAAACTAGACAATAATTACACTGTCGGAGCAATATTGATGGATTTATCGAAAGCTTTCGACTGTATCCCGCATGATCTGCTTATAGCAAAACTCCATGCATATGGTTTCGACGAAAATTCTCTTGTCTTCATATATTCCTATTTAAAACGGCGCAAACAGTCGGTTCGAATAAATAATGTTTACAGCAACTATCAATCTGTTTTATCAGGGGTTCCTCAAGGATCCGTCTTAGGCCCTATTCTTTTCAATTTCTATATTAATGACTTGTTTCATTTCATCAAAGAAGCATCTCTTGTCAATTACGCAGATGATAATACTCTAACATATTTTTCCAACAGCCTCCCACAACTAATTGATGTTTTAGAAAAGGAGGCCTGCATTGCTCTCACATGGCTCGATCGAAATGAAATGATCGCTAACCCAGAAAAATTCCACGCACTTCTCGTAAAAAA
>REGM01000240.1:22386-79201 GCA_004194415.1 Aurelia aurita | reverse complement strand
ATCAAAGTGCAGATGACGCATATGAACATATTACCAAAACTTTTCGTGCGTTAGTAGACAAACATGCACCATTGAAAACTAAGATACTTCGAGGGAACACTGCTCCTTTTATGAATCGAGATTTAAGGAAAGGTATTTATACCCGATCTAGGCTTCAAAAGAAACTAAAGAAGCATCCTTCAAAGGAAAATGAAATCAAGTTTAAAAAACAACGAAATAAATGCGTTTCACTAAGAAAGAAGGCGATTAGAAACCATTTTAAGAAAACAACAAGCAATGGGTTAGTTTCAAATCAAGATTTTTGGAACCTCGTCAAACCTTTTCTATCCAATAAAGGGGGGTTGCATGGAAATGACATAACCCTAGTCAAAGAAGACAGAATTATAACTGACGACAAAGAACTCGTTGAAGTTTTTAATGACCACTACATCAATATCGTTGAGAAATCCTCAGGAAAAAAACCCTCTAGCATTGCCGAAAGTGTACCCTGCTTGGACGATCGGAGTATAGTTAGACTAATTCTTCAAAAATATGACAACCACCCAAGTGTTCTAGCAATTATTCAAAGTCTAGAGAATTCATTTACCACCTTTTCTTTTCAGGAAGTTTCAACAGACAATGTTTTCCGGCTTTTACGGGCAATTAATGATAATAAATCAACCGGTGAAGATAAAATACCCCCAAAACTTGTCCATTTAGCTGCGAGGGAGCTATCTATCCCACTAACAAAAGCCATAAACATTAGCATTCGAAACAGCGAATTTCCAGCACATGGAAAACAAGCTGCAGTTACACCTCTCGACAAAGGTGAACCGATTCGAACAGTAGAAAAAAATTTTCGCCCCGTAAGCATACTTAACACTTTCTCCAAAATATATGAAAAGATCATTAAAGATCAAATAAATCCACATCTCGAGAGAACGCTTTCGGTTTTCATTGCAGCCTACAGGAAGGCTTATGGTACGCAACATGTCCTAATCAGAATGCTTGAAGATTGGAAGACCAAACTAGACAATAATTACACTGTCGGAGCAATATTGATGGATTTATCGAAAGCTTTCGACTGTATCCCGCATGATCTGCTTATAGCAAAACTCCATGCATATGGTTTCGACGAAAATTCTCTTGTCTTCATATATTCCTATTTAAAACGGCGCAAACAGTCGGTTCGAATAAATAATGTTTACAGCAACTATCAATCTGTTTTATCAGGGGTTCCTCAAGGATCCGTCTTAGGCCCTATTCTTTTCAATTTCTATATTAATGACTTGTTTCATTTCATCAAAGAAGCATCTCTTGTCAATTACGCAGATGATAATACTCTAACATATTTTTCCAACAGCCTCCCACAACTAATTGATGTTTTAGAAAAGGAGGCCTGCATTGCTCTCACATGGCTCGATCGAAATGAAATGATCGCTAACCCAGAAAAATTCCACGCACTTCTCGTAAAAAAAGATCAAACGGACACCACAGGGCACAGTATTTCTATTCAAGGGAAAACGATTAAGTCTGAAGCTTCAGTAAAGTTGCTTGGTGTAAATCTTGACCATAAACTAAACTTTGATTTCCACATATCTGATCTTTGCAAAAAAGCAGCAACCCAGCTAAATGTACTAAAACGACTGAAATCTTTTCTTGGTTTTGCGGAGAAGAAGGTACTTGTCCAAAGCTTTGTCTTCTCCAACTTCAACTACTGCCCTTTGGTATGGTTTTTCTCTTCAGCTAGATCCATGGATAAGATCGAAAAAATACAGGAGAGAGCCCTACGTTTCCTTTACGATGACCACGATTCTTCTTACGAAGAATTGCTTGGCAGATCAGAAAAATGCACAATGCATGTAAATAGGCTAAGATACCTCTGTATTGAGATCTTCAAAACTGTTAACCAGCTAAATCCTGAATTCATGCAAAACATTTTCGAAACAAGAACCTCCAATCGACCTTCACGTCGTTCTAATGATTTGCAGCATTATAGGCCCAACCAAACAACGTTCGGTTCAAATAGTCTCAGGTCTCTTGGACCGCAGATCTGGAATCGTTTGCCAGATGACATAAAATCAGCAGAAAATCTAGTCCAATTTAAAAGACTAATTAAGAGCTGGGATGGGGCCACCTGCAGACGCAATGTATGCCTTCGTAATTAATTCTTTATATAATGTATTTAAAATTTTCTATAAACATTCCGTTAATTCATATTTTTTTCCTGTAAATAATCGAATTAGACTAGTTGCATTTGTAGCTAAAAGTAATTTCGATTTAAAATAAAAGGCACACACACACACACCAATACTTTCCAAATGTCATGGTGTTCGAGGCGCTGCATTCCATTTAAAAACAATGAATTCGAAAAATCTCATCTAAATATGGATGCATTTCTCTGAAAATAAGACCACTACTCTTACCACTCTTATCAAATTGCGTGGGCTTTACCAGGAAGTTTAGATAAAAACAATTTTAGCTTCAAACATTTTTTAGATAAATTCTCTATCGTTTAAAATTAAAGTAGAACGGACAAGTAATATCGCGTTCCTGCAAGAAACGTTCAAAGTCGTCGAAAATATTCACTTCCGGTCATTTAACTATACATTTGTATAGGGGCATCAAAACGAGGCTGAACTCCTCGAGAAAGGTGTTGTTTGTTGGGCGTGCGGGTGTCCAAATAAAAAGAAAAATCATCAAAATTTGAATAAATAACCGATCCGAAAAATTTCTTTATTTTCATTTGTGTCGAGGACCAAACTAGTTTTTGCCATAGTGCAAAGTCTTGAAATGGCTTTGAATTGATGGGAATTTGTGCTTTTAAAGCAACCTGGTCTTGAAGCATACTCTGAAATCACAATAAAATTTAATTTAATTTTTGTTCCGCACCACCACCTAATTTTGACTTTATAAAGGCCCTCATATCATCTAGAACTCGAACTTTCATATAAAATTGCAGGAAATAGCTTTTTGGCCAAAATTCGATATTTCATAAAATACTATTGCTTAAAATAAGGCCTTTCAAGTGTCAATTTCATCATGGCTCTCCAAAAGAAATAAATTCAGGATTATCTATCAAATTCATTTGATCCTTGATCCAACCACAAAAAAGGAACATTGAAGATCGGTAATATAATCAAATTTTAGCGATTTTTCAAAAAGTTTCACTTTTGTTGGGTCAAAATAATAGCTCATCCATCACAGTCTCTCGAAATTGGCACGCAAAAATGGTTCTTTGCTAGCTTTATTTCCAAGCATATTCACCCCCCCCCCCCCCAATCAATGCCTGCTTTAAATGCAGGAAACTCTGGTATGCAAGACATTATTTAATCACGAGATGTAAGCGTGTATGTTGGCCTGTGACGGAGTGCTTATGGTCGGTTCCCCTTAAAAGTGAGGTGGTAGGTTAGCCATGTTGTGAGCACGCTCGCCTTCTACGCAGAAGATTGTCAGTTGGAGTCTCAGGCTGCCGCTTGGGGAAGTTCCATCACTCATCCTGAAAACTTCCGTACGCTTCTCTTCTCGAAGGAAGCTGGAAACTCTGTAGCAATCAAAAGAAAGCACATTTTTTACGTGTGGCTGGCGCTGGTGTTACAGAGTCTGCCCTTGCCCAAAATTTGTAACTTGTTTTCTCTTTGTAAATATTTTCTTTTAATATAAATTATCAATTATTGCAATTAGGTTTTAACATTATGGTTTTTCTTGTAATTAGGTTTGGACTATTTTTATTTTAGATTATATTGTAACTGTTTTTAATGGAGGGTCCCTTGAAAATCAGCCTTTGCTGAAGGGCAACCCTCCCTAAATGAATCAAATATGAAATATGAAAGATGAAACAAAGAAGGTTCCTTCACGACAACGGAGGCACATTAGGCCTCGCTGTAATAAGATGTCAGGTGAGATCTGCGATAACGATAAACTGTTAATGCAAAACAATTCACTTCTTGTTATTCACGGATAATTTGTTAATTTTCACCTGATATCTAATGTGAGACAGACTATAGATTAATTGTGATACAAAAACTTTAGTTTGTTGCTGTTGTAGCCATAGAAAAATTATATGGTTGTAGCGGCAAATCAGTCCAAAGACTGGATACAAGACACTTTTGTAATGACATGTGGGAAAAAGTAAAGAGAAGTAAACCCAAGTTACTATTCTACGAAGTCTCTGCTCGCTAAGACGGATACTCTGCCCAGGATGGGTAGATTTCTTCATTAGACAAGTCTTTAGCCAAGTGCTCCATTGCTTGGGAACCACAAAGTCGCAGCATATGTTTTTTCGGTCGATTTAGGCTGTTTCCAAGCCAATTGTTTTCAAGGAAGTGCTAATTACTCAGGAAGTCGGCCACCGAGAAATCAACAAAAATTGCCAATTATTGTTTGGGGTTTTGATAGACGTTAAATTATCAATCGTCAAATCGGCATTGTGTACGATTTATCGTGGCCTTTCAAAATTGGATAGTTCTTGTTGGTGCACATGATAGAAGCTGAGCTTTGAGATGAAACAGATAAATTGCAAATATACAATAAAGGTAATCCAGGATATGACTACAGAACTTTAAAATATCATTAATTGGTTACATAAAGTCATCAGACCACTCCTTGAAGTTAGCAAATTGGGGAACGTCGAAAACGCGAGGATGAGGGCAAGTGACCGTAATATGACTGAATATTCCCATGGTTTCAAATGGAACATCGAAATAGGACAATGCGACCATATTTGACTAAAACAAACAAATAAAACACTTAAAACACACAATGGGGTCCCATAACAATGATGAAATGACGTGTAGCATGACGGGACGCATGTTCGTGATTGGATAGCTCCCTGATGTTGCATATTAAAACTCGATGAATCAAACACAGTTGCACCCGCACCCGCATCCGCAACCGCACGATGACTAAATGGATCTACCTCGACGAAGCAAAAGCAGTGCAAGCGTTGTAATGGACGTTTAGAGCATTAGGTTTCAAATCTTTAAAAAGGTCGGTGTAAAATTCTGTGACCTATTTCTTTGAATGGAATGGCTTGAAAGAAACTTTAGCTACTTCGTAATAATTCTACCATTGGACTTTTCAGAAATCTTCAACATTTTCAGAATTAGAGTGCTTTTCTTCTTTTTTAAGAATTCAAGAAAACTTTTGAAAAAAATTTAAAACCATCGTAATTTCTAAACTTTTTGAGGAAACATCGAATAATTTTCCAGAAAAACATAGTTTATGAACGTCTACAATATGGTATCAAGCAAAATTCTTTCCCTCTTCTGGCTTGCGATTTAGAAATTTGATGACGTCAAATCGTCAAACGAGTTGAAATATGAGATAAGCTATAATTTCGATAATATTCAAGATTTCTGAAAAGTCTAACGGTAGAGTTATAGCAAAGTAGCTAAAGTTTCTTTCAAGCCATTCGATTCAAAGAAATATGTCATTGAATTTTACACCGACCTTTTTACACTAATTTAAAGATCTGGAACCTATGGTGACGTTTAGTTACCTTCAGTGCCAAACTAATGGCCCTGAGAAACTTAAGGGGGTAAATAGTTTGGTTCTTCATTCGCATTTAATGAATTAAGATACCCTAGTTTTCTAAGGCTTTAGATTTATACCACCTGTGACTCAGGGCAACAAGCTGGAAATTCACCACGAGCCCTGGTTATTTCAGCTACAACAATGGCGAAACCCTTTCATAAACTGGAATCACAGCAGCAATGTGAAATACAAATATGCATCTTACCTGCCTACGAAGCTGGGCATATTGATGTAAGGAAGCAAATGCTTCTGCTTCTTCGTCGCCAAGTTGAAGAAATCTGGAACAAAATCATAGCTAATAGCAATTCCGAAGAGTGTCAAAACCTACAAGGTGAGTCAAAAAATGTACCACATGAGTGATAAGCCATCAGTCAAAAACATACAAAACAAAATTCAGATTCCAGTGAATTACTGAGGCTGGAATTTAATTTTTACAATTTCTATAGAATCTAGAATGCACTATTGTGCTCCAATATGAAGAAGATACCGGAAAGTGTTTTCTATTGGCTCTGGCTATGGAAACAATGCGGGTGGTTAATTAAAGTCATTTCAATTCTTAAAATGGAAAAATAATTTGAATATGATATCCGATCAACGCGTACCAAGAAGAATGTTTTGCTTCAAAATCTGTGTCAGAGTGGAAAGCAATTTTTGACTGTTTTGTGGCAAATGGAGGAAAGAGTTTTGGCTGATATGTGATACATAACGCATCAAAAATTTCACCAAAAATTAAGCTGAAGGCTCATCGTGACGATGGCTTTAAAAGTTTACGAATCGGTTGCATGGTTATTGCTGTATGATTTTTCAACCATGATTTTTCAACCAGGTGATACATTTTTGGACCATTATCAATCAGATAAGGGGTGTGCCAAAAAGTTCTTTGCCTATCTTTCCTCATAATTTGCTCGATTTTATCATATAGTCAGGAAATAGACTTAGACTGCGTTCACACGATAACGGCACATTTTCAAAAACGGTGAAAATGTGATGGTAGCAAAATTTTAGCTAGCGTTCACACCATCCGACACAATTTGATAACGGTAGGAAAATTGACGGTAACGAATTGTTGCAATCTCCCCAAGAATCTGATGTCAAAGAAAAGTACCTACACCCTAAGAATCGGTTAGCCTCGTTTTGAACGCGTCGAAAAATGTTCAGTTATCATCGTTTTCGAGTGTTCAAACGATGCCGTTTTCAAATGTGCAGGTTAGAGTTCCTTTTTCAATGTCTACCGTTTTCAAAATCTGCCGGCAAAAAATGTGCCATTTTCGTGTGAACGCAGTCTTAGACTTACGTAAATTTGATCCAAAATCAACTCTTAATTAGGTAGAGTAGTGCTTTTTCTGATGGCTGTCAAATAGGAAAAGGACTTTCTGGCACAAATGGTATAAAATAAAAGTCTAGTTTACCTCAGTGACCTCACTGTTAAGGAAGTTGAACCATTATAATCCCTGAAAGACAAAACAGACAGATACAGATAACTACCTTGAATCAAATGTTACCAATCAATGTGAAATAAACCATATTATGAGGAGAAAATACAACCAGTTAGTCGAAGCGAGTCAAACTAGAACCAATGATAGTCTGGTGTTAAAGGAGATTGTTAATTTCCTTAGTTGGTTGAAGAAGAGTCCAGAACAGTGGCGGAGCCACGGGGGGGATGTGGGGGGGGGGGGGGGTCATGATCCCCTCACTTTTCCAAAAGATGGTTCTCGAGATTAGCACAAAAATGCAATAAAATTGATTTTTCAGGAGGGATATGCCAAATCAAGAGTTTCTGTCATGTAATGAAACGATTTAATAAATAAATTTTTTATCAAAAATCTAATGTAAATTTAGGTAAAAGGGCGTTGCCTACGTTTCCTGAGAGTTTGAAGGGTGTGGTCACACCAAATTTTCCAGACCTCCTCATCTCTCAAGTTTTCCAGACCTCTTCATCTCTCAAGTTTTCCATACCTCCTCATCTCGAGGATGTTATTTACCATAATCCAGCAAAAGTATGTGAATTGACTAATAGCGTCACCTTACCAAGCTTAATAGAAAAATTAGAGTCTGTTCAGTATTCTGCTGCTCGAGCTATTACGGGAACATGGAGAAGAACATCGCGAGAAAAGTTGTACACAGAGCTTGGTTGGGAATCCTTAAATTGCCGAAGGTGGAGCAGACGCCTTACTTTTTTCTACAAGATCATGAATAATCTAACTCCTGTTTATAATAAGGATCCAATCCCACCACTGCAACAGTCGCAATACTCTCTTCGCAACCAGGATGTCATTGGGCGAATAAAGGCCAGAACGGAAAAATTCAAATCTAACTTCTATCCTCATTGCTTATCTGAATGGAATAAACTTGATCCTGAGACTAGGCTTGCACCGTCTGTTGCTGTTTTTAAGACGAAGCTTCCATCAATAATCAGACCCCCTGCAAAATCTATATTTGGCATTCATAACCCAATAGGTTTATCCTATCTTACTCAACTCAGGGTTGGCCTCAGAAAATTAAACTTTCACAAATTCAAGCACAATTTTAGGGATACCATCAACCCCATGTGCCCTACGAACGATGGTATCGAGGATACGGAACACTTTTTGTTGCTCTGCCCTTCCTTTGAAGAACCACGTAGAGATCTTCTCGCTGGAGTCTTGGCTTTATTACGACCATTGGATATACCAATCTTCCAAACAACGTTTTAATGCAGATTTTATTGCATGGCGACAAAGACTTACCAAATGAAATTAATGAAAATATACTTCTGTTAACTCTACGCTTCATCCATAAAACTGGTCGGTTTGATTAGGAAAGGTTAAACTCCGTTAGCCACACAATCACTGTGTCCCCTCTTAGAAAATATTCCTTTTGTGCATAATTCCCGTCGTGTAGCTTAAAGTTTCTCTCAAGTTAGATGTCACATGAGGTATGCGATAAATGAAAGGAAACCATTCAAACACTTCAATTGTTTTATTGGCGGACATGTTCACGTTACATCTAATTTGAGACAAACTTTAGTAGTTTATCTCTGTTTTTTTTCTCACCCCTATGTAATGGCCACGGGGTAGTCACAGTTTATTGCTCCCCGTGGTATCGTTCTAGTGATATCGTATAGTATTTTGTAAGTAGTGCAGTTAGTAATATGTATTGTAACTTTTTATTGGATTATATAAAAAAAAAATCTCTCAAGTGCTGGCTCCGACGCTAGTCCAGAACAAAACTAGAACCAGAAATAGAAACATTAGAAGAGTTGACAAACTTTTTCAGCAGCAAGAATATTTTCTGCAGCTCCAAGAATATTTCCACAGGTTTAGATTTAACAAAGAAAGTCTGGTATTAGTCATTGCGAAATATGATTTTTTCATAGAGTTTGCAAGAGGATGATAAAGTCTATTTCTACATATTTGCATTTTGTATCAATGCCGAGTATTGGGTAAACTCCATATCAAATATGCAATGAGCTGAGATCTAAGAAACAGAAAGATCGCTCCTGCAAACGTTTTTAATCGTTTTTCCAAAATATTGGCACTTGACATACATTTGTGGAAAACTTTAGACCTTTATAATTGAGTTACAGACAGGACAAGCCTGGGAATGTTATTTAAGTTTGATCCCCCCCCCCCTACGCTGAAAGTTCACCACTGTTCTTTAACGTAAAATATACTTGATATTGTTCGACAAAAGAAGGACCCAAGAGCGGCCGTCACCTTATTTACTGTTTGAAGTGTGCGTCTCGGTAAACCTTGACAAACCAAATGAAAGTGGCTAAAAGCACAGCACTGAATCAAATTGTCACTTTACACAGTCACTGTTACTTCTAACTTGATTAAACTTTCGTTTGGATTAAATTCAACGCAACATAAGAGAAGCCGTTTAAAAAAGACACAAAATACATTTATCAAGGTTAAAATTTCTCTTCGAGAGACGAGTTGACGCGGCTTGACAACTTTCAATAAGATGAATCGTCTATCAGGTCTTACAATCTTTGTTGTGCTCATTCTTTCAGGAAGAACACAAAATACCAATGAATGTTCAATTTTGAAACTGTTTGCAAATCCAGAAAGCAATATTCTAACGAAAGATCTTCGAGACAACTTCGATTTCACTGTGTATCCAACACCGCAACAAGGCTGGGGTTATGGAAAGAACGTTGCAGATGAAATGCAATGGGTGGCCGGGCACTCATGGCCGATTTATGGAGTGAAAACCAAGGCAGATTCAAATGGGCATGCCTTCGTTAAAGTCGATTTGAAGAGACCATACTATGTTACGGCATTTGCCATAACAGGATATCCCTACGGCTCATACAAACCAACTGGGTCTATATTTTTGGAGGGCTCAAATAACGGTGCTGACTGGAAGATGGTTGCAGAAGGCAAATCACATCATTGGCATACACTTGGAACGTACCCATTCCGACCTGAGCAGATAATTCCGGCAATTTATCCAGGGAGGTACACGCAGTATCGCGTTATTGCCAAGGGCTGGACAAATGGATATATGTTAATCTACAACTGGGGACTTTTTACATAACAACTGAATTGAAGGTCAGAGACATTGTATCAACTGAAGATAACAAACAATAGAACTCTAGAGTCCGTAGGAAGCTCAGGTTACATAGTTACATGATATAAAGCATCGCATGGTTGTTGTATCGTATATTTTTGACGCAGCCAAAATAAAATAATAAAACGAACTTGCTCAAACAGTTGCTCGACTGAGATATTAACAAGCTAGATTTAGCAAGTTATTAAGAGCTCTTGTTTCCATATCATCAAGTTATCCCCTATCTGTGTTCCGATGGTATATTTTGACTTACCCAGTACAATTCAAACTTTTAAAAACACAGGGCATTCTAAATTGGACCATCTGCTTAACACAAAGATTAAATTTCAAACTGGGACCTCCTATTTGAGATCTTGAAATTCCAAGAAAGTGTCCATGTTTGAATTTCACTTCGCGTATGTCTTGGAAACTTAACCTTAACCACTCAGGCGCAATAGAATTATGGGAGAAATCTGAGGCTTATCAGCTCAGTGGACTTCACAACGCAACGTGCAAAAGCTATATTGGCTATCTTTGGTTTTTTTGGCGTTAACCCTTCAACAGAACCAAATTTTGTTCAATATCTGATTCAATTTCGGTCAATAAGCTGTGTAGCTTTCCTATTAGCCGTAACAATCTTGTGATCATGTGAAGCATCTTGCTATACCAACCTTATAGACATCAGCATCTCACGCAGTGAATTTATATCAATCTTATTCTAGAAATGAATTAAAAGTTTGTCAGAAACGAGGATAAAAATCCACATTGCAAGTACTTAATAACCTACCAGGTGTATCAGAAAAAGGTACCCCCGTTTGCGTCGCTGCACAGTAAATCTAAAAATTATTATCGAAGCTATTTGTCAATAAATGTAATCTAAAGCTTCACCTTAGAATTTGAAGCAAACCCAGTGAAAATCGGTCAAGATTTTCCAATTTATCATAACCTCAACTTCAAAGGTAGGTCATAGTTGAAACCAGAGCTTCTGGTGAAACAACAACGAACCTTGTTGTAGAAAATACATCAATGAAAATGAAAATGAAAATTGCTTTATCATGAATAAGAAAACTCCCGAGCAGACTATGAGCAGAACGAAATGGCAATACTTTGTGTTGTTATTTTCATACTGAAATGTCAAACATGATGGCAATCATTTTACATTTGTTGTTTAGGTCATCAATTAACTCATTGAAAGCTGATTTCTCATTGAAAACATGCAATTTTAGAAGTAGAAATGTGACGAAAATCATGTCAAGGACCACCAGATGTTGACAACAGATGACAATCAGTTCCAAATTCGATGAGACATATTCCAGTTGATTATTAATAAGACAGTTGATTTAAAGACGTAAACAGTTGATTTGATAAGACCTATTATTTGACTAGACCATGTTAAATTATAAATATATTGGCAACTAATAAATAAAATTGACAAATTTAGTTGACTAAGTCGTGATGTTATTTAGGATATTTCGAGACGAGCTTGTCTCATCCTCAGCTAAGAAACTAAAGCTCGTCTCGAAATATCCTAAATAACATCATGACTTAGTCAACTGAATTTGTCAATTTTATTTATTAGTTGCCAATATATTTATAATTTAACATGGTCTAGTCAAATAATAAGTCTTGTCAAATCAACTGTTTACGTCTTGAAATCAACTGTCTTATTAATAATCAACTAGAATATGTCTCATCAAATTTGGAACTGATTGTCATCTTTTGTCAACATCTGCTTGTCCTTAAAGGCAGTCTGTCACGCATCTGATTGGCTACAATAAAGTCAGTGCTCAACACAACGAATGTCTTTGTGAATCTGTGCATTGGGAACAAAGGAGGGCTGATCTGTATCACTTTCTACGGCCGTAGAAAGTGATTAGGATCAGCAGCCATTCAGTCCTCCTATTCTTTGTATTGTCCTGATCACCCAATCAGATGCGTGACAGACTGCCTTTAACATCATTTTCGTCGCATTTCTACTTCTTAAATTCATCATAAAGCTGCATTTCCTGAATGAGGTTTCAATTTCAACATGCAATTTTGTTTGTAAGATACATTCAGTCTTGTTTCAAGTGTCGAAGAGGATCGACTCAACAGTTCTTTTCCCTTAAAATCACATAGGATTGTTTAACAATACCTTTGTTATTGTTCCAAATTATCTGGGTGCTCTTGGTTGTTTCAGTTAAGGCTCCGGTTTTGACTATTATCTACCGGGTGTCCCAAAAAAAAGTATACGGATTTGGTTGGCTCCAGCGATGTGAATTTAGTTTAAATCGATGGCTAATTGCTCTCAAAATGTTCCTCGATAGTTAACTTGAACATGGATACCTCGTTTATTGGTATTGGTGCTTTGAAAGCAGACATATTAACCTCGAAAGCTAAAATTTACATCCACGTGCAAACCAGAGCTTTGGCCTTTTGGCCTAAGCAAATTCTTGAGGCACAGCGAATAAATCAGCGATAGCCTTGATAAAATTTGAATAATGTTAGATCTTGTTATATTCTGTTTGCCAGAAGTCATCCCCCAATCACCCATTAGGCAATTTCTTGATTTTTCTTTGATTTCAGTTTTCAATTTTGATGTGCTTTAAGAATTTGCTTAGGCCAAAAGGCCAAAGCTCTGGTTTGCACGTGGGTGCAAATTTGAGCTTTCAAGATTGATATGTCTGCTCTCAAAGCACCAATACCAACAAACGAGGTATCAATGTTCAAGTTAACTACAGAGGAACATTTTGAGAGTGATTAGCCATTGATTAAAGCTTAATTCACATCGCTGGACCCAACCAAATCTGTATACATTTTTTTGGGACACCCGGTATTTTTGGGACTAAAATGATGGTAAGCCAGCACTTTTTCGACCGTTCATGAGGTTTACATCGAAGTTTAAGTGGAAACCTTTAAATTACAGTTACTGAAAAATATTTTTATTAGACTTTTGGCTCCAACTGTCGGTTGCTAACCCATCAGTATTTAGTTTCTTTTGGTTCCTTTTACTTGGAATGCACACAACTGCAAGCAGTGACGGCTTCGCCGCCTGGTTTTATAAAAGTCCATAACAAATCGGTCACCGGACATGCCACAATTTTGGAGCAAATTTGGTCAGTGGGACTTTTTCACAGCCCTGTAATGGCAGAACAGAGTCCAAAATGGCGTACTCATATGACATGTTTCAGGCGATAGCTAAGCACTTCAAGTGGCTAGCAGGCTAAAGGACACTAATTTTTAGCTTTAAAACACACAAGGTGAAGATGAACTAAAGAAATAAAATGATCTATGGTAATACATCAAAGGATACCAGACTAACCTCCTTTGCTTGGTTCCAAAGATCTTGCTCCACTGGATTAACCTTTAAAAATACAAACGATATCAAACAAGAGAGCTCTCGAATCTTCTGAAGAAACTAAGCAACATCTAATTTCCTTCATAAAAATATGGACCTTTGGAAGACGATTGAAAACAAAGGCTATAAATCTCACATTCTTCTAACCCTGTGTCGTATTTCGAAGACTTTCAGAACGGAATGCAAACATATTTCTTAGGAACCCTATTTCCCCGTATAAAGGTCTAGACGCAAATACGCTGCTATATTCGAATAAAGGAGCATGAGTCTACATTGGTAGCTCTTTGTAAGATTAAAAGCAAAAAATTGTACAACTATTAGCACTCGTCAGAAGAATTCTTTTTAACGAATTCTAACTTTGGTTTTTTCAAACATATTGACGATGATTAAAATGTTAAAGGCTAGTTTTCTGTAAAAGAATTGCTGCTGAGCGATTGTAAATGTTCTGCCTAATATTGCGTATGCTCTGCTAAAAAAGATTGTTTGTGTGTTGTAATATTTTGCCAGTCTAAAATAGATGCATGCACTTATGAGCGGATTAAATGAAGTCTCTTCATAACCTCAAAGTCACACAAATTCGCGTCTGGGTGAATCCACTCCAATGCGGGGTAATACGGTAAACGATTCCATGTGAGTTTTATAAACGAAAAACCAAGCGTCAAGCTATTTCATGATTCATTCATTCATTCATTCATTCATTTTATATTATGTAACCACGGTAACCCCATCAGTCTATGGAGACTTCTTTTCAGGGGGCCGTGCAATGATTTGATTCAAGGTACTTCTAGTGCTACTGTGTATCCCAAAAAGTACTCTTGTTTAAAATATCACCAAAACTCGAATATCAAACCTGTTATAAAATGTTCTCCTTTCTCTTTTTTGTCGATGATCCAAATATATTTAAAGATGATAAAATATTTTATTTCATTACTTAAAGGGGACCTGAAGCGAAAATTTTTATTTGCAAAAGGAAATCACAAACTGGTTTGATTAGTGATGCCGTTTAAAGTTTTGTAATATTTTATTTCGTTTTGGAGATATTCGCTGCTTTGTCTTGAAGAAATGACGTCATTTTGTTTGCATTTTTATAAGGAAAGTATAGGCAGAGAGTAGAAAAATTGGTGACAATGACTATGTTTGCGATTAAACCTGCTGCTGAAGTATGTTAGTGAGACGAAAAATGCCAAGAAATGCCATATATTTCATGAAAGAAAGTCCAGTGCCAAAGCTTTGGTTTTCGGGCTTTTTTATAAGAAACATTGTCAAAATCGATTGTTTTCTTGCCTTTTTGCAAACAAAATGACGTCATCAGCTTCAATCATAAAATGGGGAATAATTCCAAAACCAAACAAGATATGGAAAAACTGAAAACGGCGTTCTTCGTTGTTCAACCAGGCTATTGGCTTTTGCAAATAAAAAATTTCGTTTCAGGCCACCTTTAAAGAGCATAAAATGACAGGTTGAAAATCTTATTCTTAGTTATGCTCTTTAAGCAATATTGCAAATCTTGCCTAAGAGCTATTATTTTGAGATTGTTCATGATCCTTCACGTCTAGAATGATATTTTGCTTTTCTTTCTGACATTTAAGACCAAATTAGAAGCTTAATATACAAAAGAAATTAGTCTAATAATCATCAGTGCGTTTTGTAGTATGCTTCAAAACCAGGCAGCAATAAAAAGAGCTAAATTTGCTAATTTTAACCCAATCACAAGATCAGCTATACCTGGGAAAATAATTTGATCTTTGATCTGCTTGCCAAAAAAATGAATTAAAGATCGGCCATGTAATCAAATGTTGGTGATTTTTCAAACGAGAGTACTTTTTGGGACACCCGGTACCTTTGGTGCATTTCAGAAAGGTGGTAGAATGCATCTCATCAGCCAGTTTATGAAATGAGGAATTATTATTTGATATCAAATTTTCGAGAAACTTTAGGTGGAACTCAGTGGTAGCAACTATATAATATTCGATCATGGGGGTCACTGCCTGGAGGTCATGACAAAGTTTGAAGGTACCCTTTTGTATTCGATTAAACCTAACTTGTTTCAGCGGAAATCCTCATAAAGAGTAAGGTATTCATAACTCCGAGTTAGAACTGACCACTTCGAGCAGCAGACTTTAACATAAGAACAAATAACTCGCCAACAAACTTTACTTGTTTCAGCTACCTTTTAAGTTAAAATGGAAGAAAATCATACTGCAAAAGGGCAAAAACTTTGCAAAGTTTTTGGCATCATATTTCTATAGAAAAAATCGCTGATTTAACTGTTGTTTTTGAAACGATTGATTCGTATAAGCAACCAAAGCGTAGCGGAGGCTGTTTTAAATTTTCTTTACAATTCTAAACCTTCTTTTGATGAGACGAAAAAGGAGCCTCAAGGGTAGATGACAATAATCCTTAAACAAGCAAGGGTAAGAAAGCTTTACAGTCTCAAGAATAAACATAACATTTATCAATACAGGGATAAAAACCAATTGTATATCGTAAATACTTACATCGAGTGGAGGCAACGTGAATTTGAAGTATGGCCGCAAATTCTTATAAACGTAAATATATGGACCTGAAGCAACAGCAACAGCTAAAAAAAATAAAAATACCTCAGTTACTAAAGTCTGTCTGACAGAAATTTTCCCTTGCAGATAATAGCAAAAAAGTAAATTGCGAGTTTGCTGTCAATGATAACTGAATTGAAGCGCAACTAAAGTGCTTTTTGGTGTTGCATTAAATTTGCAAATTTTGGTCAATAATTCAAGGTTAGTCTCTTTGGGATTCTAGCGACTTCTCTGTTGCAAAAATTGTAAAAATCTCTTTCATGTAATATAAATGACCCGCTCTTCTGGCTCGTAATATGGTGCTCTGCTTTATATGGAACATGCACTCTCAAAGCTTTAAGTCTTAATATACATGGTAGTCACTAAAAGTTTACTTTGGCAAATTTTGTTAAGGAAGTACTATTCCAGTGCCGTTGCTATAACTTAATAGCGTTTACGGAGAAATCTGAGCTCATTCATATCAGATGGCATAAATTCGAAATTTTCGTAACAAACATTCAGTAGAACACCCAAAAGGCTAACCCTCAGTTGTTCAACCAAATTTGACAAATGAAAACGTTGCGTTGTCGAATTGCCCTTTTGTGGTGATTTCGATCCAACCGTCATATCACTGACAACATTCTGACAATTGGTGAACGTTTTTAGCAAAATTAACCATTAAAAAGACAAAACCGTTGAAGCAGAGTAAACTTACTCGCTGAACTCTTATTTTCTTTATTGTCAAACGTCAATCGAAAGAGGGAATGTCACCAAAATATCGACGTCTCACTTTGAATCTTCTCCGTGCTTTAAAGTTAGCACCTGTTTTAACGGGCCTTGTAGAAACAGCTCTGTTTAGAGATTGATAAAAAATGTAAACTTGAAAGAAGAAGTCTATCTAGAGATCGATATTGACAAACACCGCATCAACGTTTAGGCTAACTGTCGACAAGTTCTTATCTCGCAGACTTCAACTGGATTTAATAAACCTTTCAGTTATTCTACAAAATGGTCTGGATCTAACGATATTTGTATACATCTTCGAATGTTCACACCAATGATAGAAGCTATAACGCTGCTCATGCTCAATCAAACCTTTCGAGTGAAAAGGAATACAATTATCGCTCGATCTAGACTATTTCGTAGAATAGCTAAAAAGTCTACCCCACGTTTCATCTCCAGACTAAATCATATCTGTGCCCTATACTTAAGACATTCGACAATAAATTCCTACATGAAGCCAAGATTCCTTTCCATAAAATTGGATAAGTGAAAGGAACAGATGAACAAGTATTTTTACAAACATATGTTTTCAATAAGGATGGAACACAACAAATCATAATTTCGCAAATTTCATACTATAACTGGGACATGTAAGTTGGAATACCTGGCGTTCGTGGTTCATTTACGTCCATATGAAACGTGCACACTGAAGTTGGTAGATCGATGATCGCACTTTCTGTGATTAGAGATGTACCTGTGGAGGTCAAAATTTAGCAATCAGTTCCCAAAAAGGACTGATTATTTAATCAAATACGGGGAGGTAGCTCATGTGTGGAGCATTATTATTATTACCATATCTTTTTACACGATTAAACTCTTCAGCACCTATATACAAACAAAGATAAAAAAATAAACCTAGTGCAATATAATTATATACAATAAATAAGATATTAAACAAATTTGCCTACATTGCTGCTCTTCCAGGGGGGCCTGTTTGGTCAAGCAATAGTTATCGGCTTTTCAAATGCACTGTGAATTGTTTCTTTAAAGCGATTGAGACTAGGGGTCTCTCTGCTATCAACAGGGATATCATTCCAATCTTTCACAGCCGAGAATAGGAAGCTCTTTCTCATAAGCTCAGTTTTTAGTTTTGGGATTTGCAGATCTTTGCAGTTTCTTTGCAGCATGGTATGCATGTGCCTCAGGGAAACCATAACCAGGGCATAATTTTGAAAACATAACCCCTTAAACACGGTACTGTTTTAGAAATATACCCCAAAACACAGGCAAAATTTTCCAAAGAAATAACTTTACTACAGCGCAACACCTTAGAACAAGTGTTCTTTTGCAGTTTTCCACTGAATGAATAGAAATTGACCAGCGGATTTTCCGACATCACACAGCTTCACCCGTGCGGAAGATTCCCCGACCTGGAAATTAGCCTGTAGTGGACTTTGTTTAGAGCAGCTAAATTCAAATGTTGTTGTCTAAATTCAGCTAACGTTGTTTATACCCACTTCAGATGAAGTGACTTGGGAAATCATCTTTCTATCTGTTGATACAGTTACCCGCATCACGCTTTACCCGCATCACGCTTTTCATGGTATGAAGTCCTGAACTTGCACGAAAAGAAAGTTTCATCAAAAGGACAATCATGTGATCTGAAGTGGGTATGAATAATGAACAATAGCTGAATTTGTCGACGAAAAGGGTTGGAGCAAAAACTTTCGGAAAGACTTTTGAAATTTCGGAAATAAAAATGTTCACAAAAAATTTGAGAAAAATCCATACTTCATATTGAAGGCCCTACTTTTTTAGGAATCTGCTAAAAATAACAACATAATGGTAAATAANGAAGTGACTTGGGAAATCATCTTTCGATCTGTTGATACAGTTACCCGCATCACGCTTTTTTTTTTACAAATTCTCCTAAAATTTACAATTTACTAACTAACAATAACATTACAGAACGACACCACAGGGAGCATGGAAATACATTGCTACCCTTCGGCGATTACATTTAACATAGATACTAAAATCAATACTAAAATAATATTAACAGCTACATGAAGAAGAACCGATCTACAGTGAACTCTCTATGCAACGACTCCTCAAGGAAACCATAAATAAGTCCAGAGCTCGTTAAACGAAGGGTTCGTTGAACCGGGTATTTTCATGGTATGAAGTCCTGAACTTGCACGAAAAGAAAGTTTCATCAAAAGGACAATCATGTGATCTGAAGTGGGTATGAATAATGAACAATAGCTGAATTTGTCGACGAAAAGGGTTGGAGCAAAAACTTTCGGAAAGACTTTTGAAATTTCGGAAATAAAAATGTTCACAAAAAATTTGCGAAAAATCCATACTTGATATTGAAGGCCCTACTTTTTTAGGAATCTGCTAAAAATACCAACATAATGGTAAATGATGACTGACATCAATGCATTAGCATTGTAAATCCACAAATGGATCTTCTAGTGTGCAACTCCATTTTTATGACAGATCCCTACGAAAACGGTACTACGAGCCCAGGGGGGAGGCACTATGTATATTTTGGGTACTGGGGACGTGCCCCAAAGGGTACCGTTTCCACAATTTTGGTACA
The DNA here is from genome assembly GCA_004194415.1 of Aurelia aurita. Taxonomy (NCBI): domain Eukaryota; kingdom Metazoa; phylum Cnidaria; class Scyphozoa; order Semaeostomeae; family Ulmaridae; genus Aurelia; species Aurelia aurita. Next base: position 59,955 of record REGM01000240.1, on the reverse strand, counting down.
AGGAACGGTATCGGTTTTCATGATTTTGGTACAAGGAACGGTATCGGTTTACATGATTTTGGTATAAGGAACGGTATCGGTTTTCATGATTATGATATAAAGAGCGGTGTTGGTCTGCACGATTTTGGTATAAAGAACGGAATCAATTTTTGTGATCTTGGTACAAAGAACAAGTAAATAGGTCATTTACAAAAAATCGGTACAATGCCAGTATACATTTTGAAAAAGTGGTATAAGGAAAGGCTATGTTTAAGTGCCCCCCCCCCCCCGCACTGGGGTACAAGCTATGATTGTCCATCGAGCATGGACTGGCTTGATAACTATATAACTATACTTTCCAACTAGTTATAGAAAACATGGACATATCCAAAAGTTGCGGCAGGACAAACTTCTGGACAAGCTAAGCTCAAATTTCGGTTGGAAACGTTTCGGAAAAGCATTTTGCTGAAACAGTGACCAGCCGAAAATTTTAATGGTAAATCTGGTCAATGTCTGTGTCAGATGAAAAAGGGTTAAGAAACATCTCCACTATTGAACGATGTCTTCCAGATCTGCTAGTTTGATANGTACAAGCTATGATTGTCCATCGAGCATGGACTGGCTTGATAACTATATAACTATACTTTCCAACTAGTTATAGAAAACATGGACATATCCAAAAGTTGCGGCAGGACAAACTTCTGGACAAGCTAAGCTCAAATTTCGGTTGGAAACGTTTCGGAAAAGCATTTTGCTGAAACAGTGACCAGCCGAAAATTTTAATGGTAAATCTGGTCAATGTCTGTGTCAGATGAAAAAGGGTTAAGAAACATCTCCACTATTGAACGATGTCTTCCAGATCTGCTAGTTTGATACCTTTGAATACTTTGAGTTTCATATTGTAGGTTCCTGTGCCCAAGTCTGCAACGATCAGCTATCAATGGAGAAAAACAATTTACAAAATGAGTTATTAATTCGCTGCACAGCGACAATATTACAAAAATGTGAGGTTGTAACAATTGTTCATATTAATGATCTCATGGAATGATTTTTTTAAACAAGTTCAATGAAAGCAACATAAAGTCTCTTGGTACCCATCTGATGTAAACAAATAATAGGAATTTGACGCTGCAGAAAGCGAATTTAAAAATTCTTGTTGAAGCAAGTCGCCAAAATTTTGTTTACCTTTAATTCCTAAATTTTGATTCTATAAGATTTTATCCATATCAATGTTAGCAACAGTTTGTTTTTTAATTTCCAAATTTCCAGACAGTTTGGGGCCTTGCCAGTCTTCAGGGAAGCACAAACAAAGTTGTGCTTGTTAGTGCAAGGTTAGGTTCATTCAACATGTAGAAATTGTTCTGATTCAACTTTTGATCGTTAAAAAAGATACCTTCTGGATGACAAAACCTTTCCGTGCTTTCCGTTAGTTTCCTTCAATACAGGGTCTTTCTTGCCTTTACACATTAATTCCCTTTGATTTTAAAAATTAACACTCTCATGTTGATTCAAGTCACACAAATATAATGCATCTAAGTTATAACAATGTTAATTTCCATTGCATTATATTGTAACTAATTTCCGTTTGATTTTGCTGCGTAGTCTAAGGCACAAAATAATAAAACATGTAATTTTCGTTTCACTGCGACTTCCCCCTTCGAGAGACAGTTCATTCGAGTTTCAAAAGAAAAATTCTGTCATAACAAGAACAATTTTTCATGCAACATTCTGTCATATCATTAAAAGTGAGAAAACTTTTTTGTCAGCAATTAAGCCCATTAAAAAAGATCTCAGTCTAAGGAATGATCAAATTAACGTACAATATTTATGCATCCACCTACAAACGAAGTAAGAAAAAGTAGTTACACCGATACCTGCCAGAATTCAGATATACTTCAGCCTCCTCCGATTAATCAAACTGCGCTATTTGGCGTAGTGGATTGGTCGCAAGAATTTTTGGGATCTAAACTGGTTCGGTCACTGGCAGGGAAAAAATAACTTTCACCACTTGTGGTAGCCCACAAATGATGTAATATTTTATAACGACTCCTACTTGATTACCTTGTGTTCTCCATCTGCATGCAGGTCTGCCAAAGCTGCAAAACAATACTTAGTTGTAAAGGAATTTTAGATACATTGAATGTCAAAATTTAAGTAACCAGGTGCAGGCCTGGACATAACATAAAGAGAAGAGACAAGAGCTGTTGTAAGTAAGTTTAGACTAGCAATAGAGACTGAAAGATACATAAAACCCAAATTTGATGCAAAAGACCGTATTAGCCCGGTATGCAAAGTAACCCTGGATGAAATTAGTTGTCTTGTAACATGTCAAATCCATAAGGCAAGCCGTGATGTAATCTTTGAGGAGATCATAAAATCAACACCCAGTTTTGTGTGTATGAATTCCAAAGACAAGTTTGTATACTTGACACGAAATAGCTCAGAATTAAGTACCAAAAAATACATATACCGAGTGAGCAAAAAAAAGGTTAAAACGTTTGCAAGCCTGTAATCTGCTAGCTACTCATCAGATTCTATGATACTGACTATCATTGTGTTGGTAGTATGTCAACTTTCAAAAAAAATTTAGTTGGTTAAAATCGATCCATCTTTCTCGAGTTACAAGTGATTTTATCCCAGAATCCTTCAAAACAGGCCCAGAATTCTGGATAAAATTTTCCAACATTTAACCTCCACAGCGATGAAGATGAAGCTTATTCAGGCTATCATCTCATTGCTTAGGCAACCAATTGTGTAGATACAGAGCCAGCCCTGCTATTGTTTACAATTGGGAATTCCTTTTGGCCGCTTGTCAGATACTGAATTGTTTGCAAATTTGATCGAGGATTTTAGGCATGTTTTAAAGGATTCTGAGATTGAACAATTTTATAAAAATCGATTATAACTAGGGAACTGGACAACCGAATTACACCAATTAAATTTTGTTATCTAAGTTAAGGGACAACTGCACTTTAGCGGACCAGCTATATGTCATATCTCTAGGGAATGTGTTTGAACGAATACCCGCGAATACCCTACTAACCCTAACTAAACCCTACCTTACCCTAACTAACCCTAACATACCCTAACTAACCTAACCCTACCTTACCCTAACACACCTTTTCCAAAACCTAACCCTGACCCAAACCCTCACCCCATGACACATAACTTGCCCATATCGAAAGCTGGTCCGCTAAAGTGCAGACTAGCCGAAACGTTTTATTCTTTTTAATTCATCCGGTATAATTTTATCGAGTCGAGCTTGCTCGCCTGCTATCACCACATAAATAGCACCCATGCCAATTTATCTTGAAGATATATCTCCGATTAATCTATTGTCTGTGATATATGTATCTTAATTGTTCTGCTTTGTTACATTTAGTTTATATCTCTCATCTAGCTGTTTGATAGCAAAGAGATCAAATGCAAAACGAGGCTGGGAGCGAACTTTCCGCAAAAGGAAAATAATGGCGGGCCGGATCGAAGCCGCCGGGTGCTCGTCTCTGGTTTTGGCACCCGATCACCGCCTGCGCGCCAAAATTTGCGTTCGATCCAAATCAAAACAGTCTCATGGGAGGTTGGCGAAGCTGCCAAAGCAGAAGATCTCCAAGGATTCACCAAAGAAGCTTCGGGAAATGCCTCAGTTGCTGTTACCAAAATGGTTCAATATCAGCAGAAAACAGAGATTTCTTCAAGTATGCATAATCACAAAACTGGTCCTGTCCACTCGGTCTAACTTGGTGGAAGAAAAATTCAAGATGCAACGAACATGGCGGACAAGGTAGGATACCTGGGAAAATTTGCAAAGTATTTGCAAAAACCCTTTACTTTGCTCAAGTCATAAAATCTCGATCTTCCGGCAAAAAGACCCCTTCCTAATCATATGAGCACCAATGTGGCAGTTCTTGGAATTTGAGGCTGACAAAGGTCAGAGAGATAGCCTGATCACCCTGCTTTTGAGTTTTTGTCTTGGATTAAATATTTTTATGCCGGTAGGAAAATTATTCAGAAAATTAGAACGCAAACACTTTTAGGCCTAAAAGGATAGCCTCTTAACTACCCTTCATAAAAAGAGTTCTAGAAGGAAATTCCGACCTGTCCACTCAATGCAACTTCGTAAAATTGTAGTGGACATGTTTCTTAACATGGCAGTGTTACGCGATTATCCAGGAAAATTTGCAAAGTGCTCAATTTTCGCTTTTGAAAATTGCTATCTGACGGTAATTTTTACTGTTATATAGCCTAGGCAAGCAAAGTCGGTGCTGTGTTTTCATACTGTTTTTTCTATGCCTATTTAGGCCTCCTCACGTTAATTTGTCTAAAGATGAAAATAATTGCAGAGACTTTGCAGAGTGTGAACAGGATTGAACAGGTGGTAATTGCATCTCATAAAATAAAATGTTAAATGGGTATTTGACGTGAAATAAACATTGCAATTTAGAAAACCACACCTTCAAGGATGTACTGTTATGTAAACACTCAGGCTTAGAGCCTGGAGATTAACTTGACCTTGGATTTTCTGCATTTTGTTTTGATTTAATGTCCATCAGAAATTTTAAGTTAAAGTCAACCTGAAATTTGCAAATTTAAAAATGATTTTATTTCTCAGAATTAGGAAATTGCTGTTTTGTTCCTTTCACTCACAATGTAAAAAGCAGGAATACATTGTGTGTTTTCAAACTTGGCCAACAGATAGAACTTGTTGTTAAATTTTAGCCAAGACACTGCTTCATCAGGAAGAAACTTAGATAAAAGTGATACAGTTCTCTGAATGACATCAAAACCACCAAAGGGCCTCAAAAAAGAACTATGTTATTATTGTATTCTGGTAGAAATACAATTCAGCATTTGCCCTATAGCATCTTCCATCCTGCTTTTTCTATGGATTTAAAAGTGTACAATTTGTTTGAATTCTGGCAAACCTCCATTCTTCCTTGAGGCATCCCTCAATTTTTCATTGTTAGATGGATCATAAAATCAGCCTTGTACAGAGCCACCAAGTACAGTAATTATATATCAACATTAGGATTTCCAAGCTGTGCCAGTTGCACAATTGAAAAATGTCCATCATTTTTTGCAGGGTTATCATTATCTGGATTATGTGAGAAGATTGGTACTGTCTGCCTCTTTGAATGGACCCTGTGGGTTTTGGCAACCCAGTAGATTTGAGAAGTAAAAGACTATTCTTTGAACCATTTAGATATATTTGTGATTGAGGTTTGAAAATGAACTCTAGGTATCTTCCAAAGGAGAAGTAAAATGAAAATTAATGGTTCAGCTACAACAGAGATGTGTTGAATTATTATCATGTTATTATCAAATGTATAAAAAATGATAGACAAGTAAAATGCCTGTAAGTTAGAATTCATTCTCATTTTTGTCACATTAAAGTTTATGTGACCTTGTATGGAAGTATAGAATCAATGAATTTAGTTACTTTTGATAAAATGTTGTTTCTTCATGAAATTTATACTTTTGTATTGAAATACATTGATGAGAACAACACTGCTGTGTCTTGTCTAGCTTTCAAGGTTGAATTTGCAGGTATGCAGTCCTTGTTCCATCAAAAGATTAGAGCAAATGTTCTCTGAAATTCTAGGGGTGCATGGCAGTTCTTCCTACATCCCCACAATTGCTGTGGGGCCTGATAGTGACAACTTAATTTCTAAATAATTTTCTTCGCAAAGTACAAAGATCACTAGGGTAGATTCGGGCTTAAAATGGGCTTTTCAAGACACTGGATTTTGGAAACGAAAAGTCTTTCCAAATTTCACAAAGTATTACGAAAAGCCCGATGTTTCGAAATGCCGGAATGGACCCTAGCATGGGCCTAGGCGTCGATTCTTCTGCTTGAAGTTATATCCTTAGGACAAAGAAAAGAAGTGCCAGTATATTGTTGAACATATTCTCCAACTCAAAATAACTTTCCACGATCTGCAAGTGCTCAAGAGTGATAGTCCTTTTCTCACAGCTTCTTCGGCCAGCTTCGGATGAAGCGCAAGAGCGGAAGCTGACCGGTTTGCGAACGTGGCCTCGTTTTCGTTTTACATATGATGCCTATGTTCTGTTTGATTAAATATATAAGTATGTTAGGCTATTTGAGAATGAAACTGAAAAATTGAAAATTGAAAAAAAAATAAGATTTTTCGCAGGGTAGCAGTAAATCGCTCTCTGCATAATTTTCAAGCTCTGGTTGGGAGGCGGTGACAAATTTGTCCTTTGAAGATTTATATCTCTACTCTCAAAGCACCAATGTCAACAAACAAGGTATCTATGTTCAAGTTAACTATCGAGTAATGTTTAAAAAATGATTTCGGATTGATTCATGCTAAATTCTGATCGTTAGGGTTGACCAAATATGTACACTTTTTTTGGGACACCCGGTATAATTGAAAAAAGACACATTGTTTTCCGGGACGACAGGGGCTTTAACACCAGAACTGCTGTTTTCAAATTCCTTGGGGACAGTTTGTTTTTTTGCCATTCCTCTCAAGCATAAAGGTCATTAAATGTGCTATCTTTTCAATAAATTCCAACCATAACAAAATATCAAATAATGCAAAGGAATTGCCGATTTTAACAATCTAAATTTGGAACTAATTTGGTTTTTCCTATTCATGATAAAACTTTAACCAACACAATTATGTGGATTCTTATCAAAAGGTCTGACAAACACTCCATGCTATTTGACTCGTCCAGTCTACAGTATAGTGTACTTTATTACACTAAAGAAACAGATAGTATGCAGCATAATAATTGTGTATGTTTGCATTCCTTAGCCATACCTGTGCATGATGTGAACGTATAGATTGATGCAACTGGATTGTAATGAGCATTCAGCCATACAGAGCTACCATCTTTGATGCTGTAGAAAAGAAAATTCTATATAATGCATAGGGTTTAGAGTAAAATATTCTAAACATCAGTACAGCTTAATTTCTGCAATGACAGTTTCTCGAGAAGATTCATAGTAAAGTTAACCAAGACATAACATAGATACACTAAACTACATCAGTTAACATTGGATATTCTGCAATGTCCATGAAGCAAATACAGTAGAAAAATCGAAGTACTAAGACACTAAATACCGGGTGTCCAAACAAAAGTAAACAGATTTGGTGAGGCCTAGCAATGAAAATGTGGATCGTCATTTTTAAAACGTAGAAAACTTTAACATAGAAACCTTCTTTGTTGATATTGGTGCCTTGCGTCTTGAAATATTAATTTTCAAAGTTCAAATTTGCTGTCACCTCCAAACCAGAGCTTTGGGGTTTGGCCTAAGCAAGTTTTTGAGTCACAGCAAAAAATCATACCCTTGATAAAATTTGAACAAAATTACAGTAGATCATATACATTCTATTTGTTAGAACTTGACACCCATTGTGTAGTCTTTTAATTTTCATTTAATTTTGATTTTTAGGTTTGTATGCTTCAGGAATTTGCTTAGACCAAAAGGCCAAAGCTCTGGTTTGGAGGTGGAGGCAAATTTGAACTTTCAAGATTAACATTTCAACTCTCAAAACACCAATATCAACAAACAATGTATCTATGTTCAAGTTAACAATCAAGGAATGTTTTAGAAATGAAGCCATTGATTAAACCTAAATTTTCATCACTAGGCCCAACCAAATCTTTTTACTTTTTTGGGACACCTGGTACATTAAAAGATTCCCAAAACACCCCAAAATCCTACCAAAAGCATTATTCTTAAAAAAATATTGCTCTAACCCCTGATGCACAACAATGTTGATTGCAGTCAGCCAAATGAAAGTTTTGTCCTACTCATTGTTGTACATAAATTCAACTATAATTTTTGTTATGTTTCAAAGCCTATGTCTTAGCTAATGACGCTAATCTGCATTGGACTGTATGTAATTTGGTTATGAATGGCTATGTTTACCGCAGAATGCATAGACTACAAAAGAAGTGTCAACAGATAAAATGGCTTTGGTTCGATTGTTGCATTCTTAAAATGACTCTCAAGCAATACTTCCTATAAAGATGGCTTCTAAGATTCCTTTACGGGTCAATTAAAGATGCATTAGGCCCAACCAACAGAAAATAATGATTTTCCATTACACAAAGAGAAGTTCAGGAAAGAAAGTCATTGTCCATTGGTTCCCCAACTTGCGTTATAAATTTTGATGTAAGATAGGGATTATTCATGTGCTCATCTTTCTTTATGGACAGCATAGACCATTGTGGAAATAGGGGACCATTATGGAAATAAGGTCAGCTTGACCTTTTAATGCTATCCCTGCCACTGTAATTAGGGGTGTTTTTCTTTACGTTTTTAACCTTATATATTGTATTGCATCCATTTTTATATTTTAAAACTTATACATATTTTAATTGTGGCAAATAGTACATATGTACATACAAATAGAGATGGAGCAGTGTGCCACATATAACTTAGGTTGTACCACCCTTTTGAACAACAATGGAAATAACTACCTACATCCATTAGAAACCCTTCAAGCTCATTATTAATTCATGAAAACATTTTCTCTTTCCCCAAAAGAATGGAATACAATTTGAAAAAATCAAATATTATTGAAAAATGATTTAGATAACATCAAATGACACCCTCAGTTTCACTCTCATCCTTCCAGTATGGTCATCCGTGACCTTAGTCATCTCTTGAACCATATGATGTGTATGTAATTAGAAAGAAAGCAAAATTCCTTCTTGAATAGTTTTTCTTGACCAATCATTTATGCAATCAAATTTTGAACAAAAGAAGGATCCAATGCTGAATGTAGTTAGGCCTCATAAACCTTATATTATATTCCATTGGATTTAGCTTCTTCTGAAAAAACGCAATCTTATAGGGTAAACTTAAAATTTAACCCTTGCACGAGATATTCCAAAATGTGTTACCCAAATGGCCAAATCTGTATCAGTTTCCTTTCCAAATAAGTATTTGGGAAGCGAATTTGTTACCTTATCCTTACCCAAAACAAAAGCATGTAACGGATACCGCCCGATGGATCAAGTAACCGTTACTCGATTCTTGGTCCACATTTCTTACAAAAAGGAGATCCTTGTACAGTAATTATTGGTGTTTAGCATTGTAACAAGAGCAAGATAGGAGTACAGATAGAAAAAAGAAGGGGCAGGTGGATGGATATAATAGGTAGGCCTAGGCTAAATATGATATGTATGGGCCTAAGTTGCTGCTACTGTTTATAATTATTTGGCCGGCGTCGTAGTAAGTTTTTCTAGCGGTAAACAATTACTTTTCATGAGATATAGAATCAAAACAACTTTCCTATATAGGTGAAAGAAATTGTACCTATTATCCTGTTCATCTTCATCAGATTTTGTTCGTCTTAGACTGGATTCCTCTTCGTTCGTGGCCGTCATGGTGATTTGTTTGCAAATTTACGACGCTGTTTGAGAGTTGAGGTACTTGGAGTAGATTATCACGAAAATTGAAATTACTCACCCAATGCACCCGAATGCACCACCAACTGCTACCTAGACCCACACGGGGAGGGGGGTTTCTTCCATAGTAAAGGTACCTGGGGAATGTGCTGCGCTCAAGGTTATACTTTTTCGAACTTTTAGTCTAGCCAAGGGTATGCTTTTTGGCAATTTTAGTCCAGGCCAGTCTAGGCGAGGGTATAATTTTTGGCAATTTTCGTCCAGGAAAGGCCAAATTTTCTCTAGAAACCCCAAATTTTGGCGATTTTGGTCTAGAGAAGGCGAAATTTTGGTGATTTGTGCCTAGAAAACGGCAAATTATGGCACTTTTGGTCTAGAAATTAGTCTAGACGTCTAGCCAAGGGTCAACCTCGTCCCCAGGGCCTTTTGTCATATTTGGACGGAGACGAAAAGGCCGTCCAAATATGACAAAAGGCCCTGGGGACGAGGTTGGCCAAGGGTATCATTTTCACAAAAATTGGTCTAGCCAACGGTACCATTTTGAAGATGCTCGCGGCACACCCCTATCCGAAATTTGGCCAAGAGCCCTCCCCCCCCGTGCCTAGACCATTTACAGAGATTACAATGTATCAATTTTCAGATTCCTTTTGAGCTTCTATGCAAGAAAAATATATGTTCCATTATTGTGTAGATATTCGAAATATTTAACTTCAACTCGCATGACATAAAAATGACGTAATACTGACTTCATAATGACGTGAAGGTGACATTTTTTTAAATTACAACATTGAATTTTGCCTGTGTTCCAGACCCCTTGAAAAGGAAGGACAGTGGTCTGTGCAACGGAGCGCAAATCCTTGTTCAGAAATTTTCTTCAGAATCAGAATCTGAAGAAAAATTTTTATATGCAACTAATTATTCGCATAATTACTAATATCAAAAATAGGCCCATACATTTTACGAGTTCAAACTTCAAAGGAAGGATAATTTCAGCAGTCTTGTTTGGTTTTTTGTTTTGGTTCTTGCTGTTAATTTACTGTTACTTGTTCTCTGATGGAAACACATCACACACAAAAACATCCCAGCTGACCTCTAGAAATCTTAGGAATACAGCAACTGACCTAAGGTTACCAAAGAAAAACTCCAAAAATGGACAGAAATCTTTTTCGTTTAGAGGTGCCAAGTCTTGGAATGGCCTCTCAGCTGAGTGTAAGCTGGCATCCTCCTTAAACGGATTTAAACAACGTATATAGGGGTAGCTTGCTGTAAATAATGTGCTTGCCATATGGATTTTCTTTTATTGTAATTATTTATTTTAGATTATAGGGTTTTTATTAATATATTAGAAATTGAATTGTATTAGGTTATTTTAGGTCATAATAGTATTTTAATTTTTGTAAATTTTGTAATGGAGGGCCCCTTGAAAATCAGTATTGCTGAAGGGCTACCCTCCTTAAATATTTGAAATCAATCAATCAATCAACAGGATTTGATTGTAATGCAGGTACGAAATGCAGACTGAACTTGCATTTTTTGCTTCAAACGCATCGAGAAGCCTCCAGCATGCCGAAGACTCCTATCTAAAATCGAGTCCAAAACGATAGAAATCTTGTGGATGGGAGCTAAGAATTCAAATGGTCTGGATCACAGGCTACATTGAATTTTGAATTTATCGCGAAATATAGCATCTGCTTGCTTTTAAAGCCACAATCATTACCTAAATATCTTAGACATTCTGCTCCAAACAGCATTTCATTCAAAATTACATCATAATAACGTCATACTGACCTGAAGATGACATTTGCTGGAATTACAACATTTAGTTTTGAATTTTTCGCAAAATAGAGCATAGGTTTACCTAAAATCATTATTACCTAAGTATTTTAGACATTTCACTCCAACTGCATTTCATCCAAAATGACATCACTGTGACGTCATTATGACATGAAGATGATTTTTTTTTAAATTTCAACATTGATTTTCGGGTTCTTCGTAGAATTTACATTTTAGAATTTTAGAATTCTTCGTAGTACTAATCTGGCAAACTTTACCAAAACATTGAACGGTATGACAATACAGTCCTGGCTAATCCTGTGCCCTTGTGTTTAATCCTCCTTAAACATCAAAATCTTTTGAAGTTTTTCCAATTTTATTTCTTACCGAATTGCGAAGACTATTGACTCCTCAAACTAGGCCTAACAGATTCATTTTTATATCTCTTTGATTGATTTCATGTATATATCATATTACTTCTAGTTATCTTATCTTAAAAAAACCCAGCCAATTTGATACAAAAAAGGCTTGTCATGTAAAAATTTTCTCCACATGAAATTTTCGACCCCACAGATGCGAATTTAGTTGACAAACTTTACAGTAGACAAAAATTCTGTCTCAAATTAGATGTCACGTGAAAATGCCTGCGAATAACAACAATTGAATTGTTTTGGATGAGTAATTTTGTGTTATTGCAAATCTCACGTGACATCTAATTTGAGACAGGCTATAGTTTCCCCATTCCTCATCTTCGTGTGATGTTGATTTATGACAATAAATATTTTGAAATTTATGAGGGCTTTACCGTCAAAACCTTACGGGCTTTCAGGGTGAAATTGTACACCCTTAGTTATTATTCACGGTCAAATAACTTAAAGAGAATCTAAGCATATAAAAGTGGCTCAAGCCACTTGTGGTCAAATTCTAGCTAATCAATTCAGATATCAGTATTTCCTTTTTACGCAGATCAGTCACCCAAATATGGTCCGGATTCTCTTTGAACAATTTCAAAATTTGTATCGTCATAAATCAGCATAACAAACACTAGGAATATGAAAATTTGTATCTAAACCAACATTTTGGTGCTAACTCCAAACCTGGGGTCAAAACTTTTGTATTAGGTTCGCGAAGCCGGTTACTTGAAAAGGTGCACTGCATTTACACTTCATCTCAATGTGGTGAGTGGTGACAAAACTGATACGCTACGCACGGCACAGTGAGTGAGTGAGTGTCACCTTGTTAGATCCATACGAAACAGGAACAAGGAACAAACTAACTCCCACACAGTGATTCTCCCACTACACTTTTATCCGATTATAAGCTACTTTGAAGTTAGGAAAATAATTTAGTATATTACGTAATTACGCAAAAGACGCGGCTTTCAAGGCAAGACCAAATCATTTATAGGCTCACTCAGTCAGCGAAAGTTGGAACGTAAATACCTCAAGATGAAGCTACTACTTAAATTGATATCGGTTGTGGCTGTCTGCTCAATGCTTCTTACAGGTTTGTAGAACATTTTTTCTTGCATGAATTCTTTTGGCGCCAGTACAAGGACGAGGAATCCACCTTTCATGAAGGACATATTTATGCAGCGAAATATTAGCTACAATCTAAGGCATGCCATGATGGCAATGACGCTCAACTCCCGAAAGTACGAACCACGTCCTTTGGAGTTGAGTCCATTACTTACCTTGGATTGGAAATAAACTGTGGCAGCTTTTACTGCAAGAAGTAAAACAATCAAACAGCCTTCCTATTTTCAACAAACAAATTAGATGCTGGAATGATGATATATGCAACTGTAGGCTCTGCAAATTATACATTATACATATAATTATACAAATTAGAAATAAAGATTTTCAACATAACAGAACTTAATAATACCAACATTGTTGTCGATAAGTTTGTTTTTCGTATCCCACGTTCTCATCTATTGATAAGAATAGTTGCAACTTCCATAGTGCTAATGTTATGAACCTTAGGTGGTATATTTGCTGATATAAACATAATTTCTTATAAGAAACTAAAACGTATTATCTGAAAATTATTAGGGGGGCTTCAGCCCCCCCAGCCCCCCGGCTCCGCGGTCCCTGCTGCTGGCGACTGGCGAGGCCAAGATGATAGAATATTAGAGTAACAAAATTTTACCATAAGTCAAATAAAGATGAAAAATCGTCAAACAAGTAACGGTACTGACGCAGTCATCGCTTTGGTTTTACAGCGGAGATCAAAATGAGATAGAATTTCCATAACATCTCGTTATCTTGGCTTTATGGCTTTTAGTAACACATGGAGATGGCATAGACTCCAAATCTTTAGCATCTTTAAAAAAACACTGCTTGCACGGATGGTTAATGCATCTTCTGTTCGATTTAATGGCTTGAAAAGGAACTTCAAGTACTTTGCTATAATCCTATATGTAGCATTTCTGATATCTTGATTATTTTCAGAATTACAGCGTCCTCTTTGCTTGGGCCAGTTTTTAGAATGTGACCTCATTAAATTGCTAAATCGTAAACTAGAAAAGCTACAGATTTCTGCTTACTGCCATATTACATACCTTAATAAACCATGGGTTTCTTGAAGATTGTACCGTTTTTCATATCTTAATTTAGGATCTACGATAATTTAAATTTTTTTTTAACTTTTCACGAGTTCTTTCAATAAAAAAAACCGCTGCTATTCTAAAAATAAACAAAATATTAGACATTCTACATATAGGATTATAGCAACATACCTGAAGTTCCTTCAAGTCATAAAATCAAACGAAAGATGCATTAACCATCCGTGCAATGTTTTTTTTAAGATTTGGAGGCTATACTCATGGAGATACAATGCCTGCTAAAAGTCTTGGAACACCTCGGCTAATTTTGCCTTGTTTTCCGATTTCCCCCTCTCCCCCTTAGAACAATGTTGTTCTGCGAAGATACAATGAGGATGACAGGACGGTTCGCGACTCTGATGGAATGCTAGACTGTCTAGACTGATGAAATGAGTCTAAGTTTTGCTCCATTGGATTGAATTGTTATTTATTGTTATAGTTATTCCCTTGAAACTTAGTTGAAACGGAATGGGTATCGTGGGGATGGTTAGGGGGAATGGAGCGAAAACAAGGACTAATGTAATAAGTCTAGTGGAAAATGCTAGGACAATAACCATGCAAATCAACATTATTTGGGGGGGGGGTGCTTCAAATAATCGCTATGGATTAAAAATGTGGGAAAATGTGTCTTTATCAAGAAATGGCGTAAGTGTTCCAAAGACTATTGGCAGGGATTGTAGATGATTCTAGTATTCATGATAGGCGAACTTGGAGAAATCGTTAAATTGGTCGGAAATCGGTAAAGTTGATTTTTTTACCAAAGAATGAAGGACAAAATGCGCAACGATCGCCATGATTTACAATTTAGTTGTTGGTCCACTGGACATCACTCCAATATTGATATTCCCGTTAAAAGAAGACAAATCTATTTATTATTTGTATTTGTGTCATTGTTGGAAAGTCGCAGTATTTTGTTAATCAGGTGCTTCAAAAGGAGATGAGATGACATTCATATCATAAAAGATATATCAAATAACATTCACGATGATTTTGGAAACGCCACGCCCGATGACCACGCCCTTTGTCTGCAAATTTTATGCTCAAAGCCCCTTTCTCGACTACCTTCCCGAAACCATTTGCAAATCTTCATTTTTGTCATAAGGAGCTTATGGATCCGCACCAATTTTCACAGATTACAAAGGGATTTCTGCGCAGAGACGTAGGAACCGGGGGGCACTGGGGGCACGTGCCCCCCCAAGATTTTTAAATAAACAAAAAAGTGCCCTTCTTGCTTCGGGAAATGCCCCTTTGGCTTATTGAAAAAAGTGCCCTTGAAGTGTCGTGCCCCTCCATGTTTAAGATGCTTCCTACGGCCCTGTTTCTGCGACCGAGTAGTGAAGCCACAATGGCCAAAATAGTAAACAAATTAGACAGCAAAAGATTCCCTGAAACCTGGGTAGCTATCTCACTTGTTGTGCATGCGTAAAAGGGCTGGAAAAGACGTGCTTGTAAATCGCAAGAAGGAGCATAAATCTGAGAATCTGCAGCCAACATTTCATTTATGCAATTTAGAAGTTAAGTGTTAAAGACTCTCAGTTAATGATCCTTTGCGGTAGTGTGGCAGAATATTCTACGCACAAAAATTCGATTCTGGCTAGGCACTCGCGGCGTTTCGTTGTCATCTAAGCGCTCAATGGATCAGTGTTAACAAGGAGTATTTAAGTGTTTGAATTACACACAAGAATATTGTACGTCTGATGGTGGACCATGA
This sequence comes from Aurelia aurita, assembly GCA_004194415.1. Taxonomy (NCBI): domain Eukaryota; kingdom Metazoa; phylum Cnidaria; class Scyphozoa; order Semaeostomeae; family Ulmaridae; genus Aurelia; species Aurelia aurita. Next base: position 44,500 of record REGM01000240.1, on the reverse strand, counting down.
TATGTGCTATCTTGTTCCATACAGGTTCACAATGCCTTGAACGAGACGACGATAATGAGAATGACATTCAGATTGAGGAGGATATGATTCAAAATGAGATGAAACCTTCTAAGCTGCAGGAAAATGACATTGATAACAATGACATGAGCAATGATGATGATTATGATGATAATGCAGAATATGAAGGAGATAATGTCATGGAACTCGAGGAGCAGGATCCAGTTAAACGAGATAATGATGCCACTGAAGATGATAAAGGTAAGAATCCACCCATTTTAAGATCACATTTCATCGTTTTAAGAGCTATCCTATTGATTAACCCTAATCTTAACAGGCCTTTTTTGAACTAACATAGCCCGGTGGGTCTTTCCACCCACACGCCCCCCTTCCATAAATCGCTTTAGACTAAAGGGAAATCCGTCCAACTTGGCAAGGGCGTAGCACAAACCATTCTTAGCAGATTGGCAGCTTTGGGTGTGGCCACCTCATTAGATGACGTCACTATGACGTCATAATGTTGAAAAATGTCAAATATATGTTTCTCCAGCTAATTGGTTTTAAAAACAGAAAAATATCATATAATTCGTTATTGTTCATCTTATTTGCAGTATTATTCATTCCTAATCCAAAAATAATACCTAAAGGTGTTTTTAGACAGTTATTTTGGAAGAAAATGACAAATATTGATGACGTCACAACCACGAAGTGGGTTTTACGACCAAAACTTGATAATAACTTGCTCAAAATACTTTAAATGTATTGCAAAACGCAATTCTATGCATTTTCTACAACTTCCGCTGGAAAAAGCTTGGTCGGCACTAGATCATAGTCTCCCAAATCACATTACGTCATTCAACCATATGTGCCTCGTAGTCACTTGGCCTCAGCCTATCCGCACACAAGGCTGGCATTCATTGAATGGATTCATTTCAATAAAGACAATAGATACGACAAAAATTGTTTCCATCATATATTTGCTTGAATTTGTGAAGAGGTTTAGGAGGAATATGCAAATGAGCTATTGTGAGTTGGAAAAGAGAGAGAAGTCAGCGGAAGAGTTTTTGGAGTAAATATGCAGTCTGAAGTTTACTTGGAAGCATGCTTGGAAGTCAGGTTTATTTTGAGAAGAATAAGGCCGAGTGGCAAAACGAAAACAGAGTATATTGAATGTTATTTTGTATATATTCTTGAAACGGTGAAGTTTGTCACAAATTGGCTGTAGATTGAAGCTCGACCCTATCTACCCTGTCTGTGACGCAGGCTAGACCCTATCAAACTGGAATGTTTTTGATGCCCAAGTTTACCTAGCCGGCGTCACAGACCATAACCAGAGGGAATTATGGTCTGTGTGATGGACTCACTTTAGTTGTCCCAACGACTTCAGCATAAATTAAACAAACAAAGAGCTAGACAAGCCAATATCATTATTTGAATAACAGGTTTCACAAGATCTCTGAGAAACTGGGACAACAAAAGTGAGTCCATCACACAGACCATAACACCCCCTCGTTATGGTCTGTGACGCAGGCTAAAGTTTACCATGATAAAGAAAATTGACCAACGGTGTTGCAGTAATTCCCACGTAACAACTTAGTAATTAAGCAATTTTTGTCGTCACAATAGAATATTTCCTTGTGCTTTAGTCTCTACCATAGAAATGGTCTCTACAATCCCATATATCTATATTTAGACATGAGGAACACATAGGCTAAGTGACTACGAGGCTCTACGTAGAGTGAATGACGTAATGTGATTTGAGAGAATATAATCTAGTGCCGACCAAAAAGCTTCAAACTTTGCAAAATTGAACCAAAATGGCGGCACATGTGATGTCATCATTTAAAAATGCTGATGTCAGCAAATTCCATTTTTCTTAATAACAAATGAAAGCTCTTTGTTTGCTGATTCTTTTACGGTATAATAATAAACATTTGAAACTAATTCTGGTTGTAAAAATATCACAAACATTGATTTTTTCAATACCAACTCCCAAATATGGTAGTGTCATCTGTCACGTGACTCCCATTGTTCAAAAATTTTATCGTCAAAATGTAGCTAATAGAAAATTAGCAATTTTCAGCCGACAGCCCCCCCCCCCGGTCAAATTAGGGTTGATAGGATAGCTCTCGAACAACAGTCTTTTAAGTCACGAAACGCGACCCTTGTATGGGCAGCGTCAAGTGCAATCCGTTATCGGGTTGAGTATAAAATCCTGCACGGACCTGCACGGATCTGCACATGTACGCCCGCCCCCTAGAAAAATAGCTTTCATTTTCAAGAAATTGGTTCTTTTTCTATTAGATGCAAATAGAGACCAGTTCTTTCCAGATGGGGAGGATGACCCAAGGTCCTTTAAGTTAAGACGACACCTGAAGGTCAGAAGAAGAAGAAGAATCATCAGAATGCGCAGAGTGAGCATTCCTAGGCCACAGCCAGGTCATACTAGACGCCGCCGGAGATGGGGCTGGAAAAAGGATGGCAAGACCAGAGGACTTGGTTTCTAAAACTCTCGTTGAAGATAAACTATTGTGCTGATAGATTAATTCTAATTATTATATTTGTTCGATTATGAAACAATAGTTGTGATATGTGCATTGTTGATAAATCTTGCCTTCGTGGAATATGAGTCCATATTGAGGAAGGCTTACCGCAGGGATCCAAGTAGCCCTGTCCACAAGTTGCTCGGCAACTTTTGGGCAACTTCTAGTCTTTTGGGCAACTTTTTGGAATTTTGGTAACTTTCGCAATATTGGGAAACTTGTCATTATTTTAGCAATATTACAACAATTTCAATGAAGTTTTGTCTATTGTCTGCAAAAATAATGAAATATTAACATGGGAAGGATCTGTTTTGTGATCAGGATGGCAGTCAACCGCTTGGCAAGTGAAAAACTGGTCTTTGTAATAAGCGATTTATGATGATGATGATGATGATTTATTTATCAATTTATGTTATTGTTGTTGTTGTTTTATATAAGCAACGCATGGTTTCTGTTGAAATGCTGAACATGTGTGAGATGGGTCAAACAGTATTAGTATCGAAGAGCTAAAACTTCCAGGAAACGAAGATGCAGTTGCATGATCGGAGAAAAAATTGAATTTAAGTAAATAGGCAATTCTTAATTATACTTGACACTAAATTCATGGATATATGTCAATTATTCATATATATCTCTGACACCTGGCCTTCTATAAATGACAATCAACGAGCAACTTTTGAGCAACTTTTTGAAAAAAGTGGCAACTTTTGAGCAACTTTTTGAAAAAAGTGGCAACTTTTGAGCAACTTCTTAGGAAATTTTGAGCAACTATTGGAGAAATTTCGAGCAACTTATGGACAGGGCTAGATCCAAGGGACGTATCTAAATAATCTAGGGTCTGTCACCATTAAAGGGCATATGAAGCCAAACCATTTTTCTCAGAAATTAGCTAATTTTTGGGTGCTGATTCCGAATTCATTATCAAAATAATCATTTAAAAAGCCATTGTGTCGTAAAGCAAATTAAATCACTCAAATTGCAGCGAAAAATGACTGCGGGGCCTGGTGCGAGTAAACCGGCTTTCTGCGGATGTGAGGTATTGTGTTTATGACGTTCTGAGAGGTAAACAAAACTCTGGCTCAGTTTGCAGTAGTACAACTTATTACTAGTGTAGTCACCCAAAAAACATACAAGATCTTTCATAAATCAAATTGTAGGAGCATGAATGTCATCTACCTCCTTGGTACAACTTATTACTAGTGTAGTCACCCAAAAAACATACAAGATCTTTCATAAATGAATGAATGAATGCATGAATGTCATCTACCTCCTTGAATGCGTTTGCTGTAACAAACAGTATGTCGGAAAATCTGAATGGCCCTTTAATTACAAACTAAATAACTATCGCTCAAGAATAAAATCAACGCAATACGACAAGCTCCTTCTGGTAGAAAAACATTTCAAAGAACAACATCACATCTTTACGAGAGACGCAAGGTTTACGATAATCGAACGAATTGAGAAAGAAGATGTCGACAATATGACAAGATTACTTGAAACCCATGAGGATAACTGGATTAAGCGACATCAGACTCTTACACCAAAAGGTCTGAACAATAAACTTAACCACCCAGACAAATATTAGCTAAAAAATCCTCCCAAAAAACCAATGGATAGGCCATTTTCTTTCCGTTCGCTCATTTATGCAATACTTTGTTTCCCTGTGGCCTATCATTTCTACACATAAAACGTAGGATTAAAATTCAATCAAGGATTCATGTGACGCCATATTTGGCATCATTTGACCCCAATTAGGCATCACGTGACCCCTTTTAAAGCACGTGNATATGACAAGATTACTTGAAACCCATGAGGATAACTGGATTAAGCGACATCAGACTCTTACACCAAAAGGTCTGAACAATAAACTTAACCACCCAGACAAATATTAGCTAAAAAATCCTCCCAAAAAACCAATGGATAGGCCATTTTCTTTCCGTTCGCTCATTTATGCAATACTTTGTTTCCCTGTGGCCTATCATTTCTACACATAAAACGTAGGATTAAAATTCAATCAAGGATTCATGTGACGCCATATTTGGCATCATTTGACCCCAATTAGGCATCACGTGACCCCTTTTAAATCACGTGACCGCTAAAAAGGTATAAAAGGGGCATACCATCATGCAAATATTCAATCTCATGACGATGACCGTAGAGTCGAAACGCGTAGAGAATAGAAGAGAATAGAAGATAGAAGTAGAGAACTCAAAGTCGTCTTATTTTTGCGTTCATCTCAATAAAGATTTATATACCGGGTGAATCATAAAAAACGTGGGGTGTTTGCCAATTTTTATTGATGCAATTGAATTAGCAAATTCGTTTCCTTAAAGTGAATCAACGGAGCTAAGAGGAGGTCGTCTATAAATAGGACAAAGAAAACTCCTACGCACGCTATTGTTCCTCTGGCGGGGCTTTTATATCCGTTGATTCCCTTTAACGTTCGTTGCATAGAAGAAAAGCTAACTTAGAAACAGAAATTTTTTTGGTCGAAATCAGTCTTTCCTTTCCAGAATTACGAGCGATTTTAGTAAAATGGTGTTTCGCAAGATTGCTAAAATAGGCCTTCGATTAGATTACAAAACTTCACGCGGAAAGCGCATTAAGTGCAGTTAATTTCCACACGCGCAGCCCCCCCGAATTTTCCCCCTTCCGCTTTCGCTAAAAAGTACCTGTTCTCCTATTTCTGCGTATGAATCATGCAGCACAGCACGCAATGAAACTCTTCGATGCATTCTTAGTAAGTCTAAAGTTCAAATATAAGAAATTGATAATCGAACGAGAAATTCAAAATAATTTACATTTCACAATTTTAGTTTAATGTTACTCTGCATAATGAGGGTTTCAACAGGTGACCCCGAGAAGTAGGTCAACGATCAGGTGACAAACACAATTTCTTTTGGACCAATAAAGTGAAAGACATTCAGGTCCCGTGATTACTTGTAGCCAATCACAGACATTTCTCTTTCAACCAACCAATCAAAGCGGGTCGCGATGCCTTTAAAAGTGACTGTTCTCAAAATTAATCAACTCAGTTTTTTCGAACAAATCAACGTTAACAACCCTAACCCAACCCAACCCCCAGATCTTTTCGATCCCAGACGCGAACTTTCATCACCCATCTATGTAGAAATTAGTGGTGTTGAGTAGTTTGATAGCAACATTTGCGTAGATCTTATTCACTGGTACTGCTCAGTTAGACAATGGACACGAACTGATTTAAGGAATGCTTTAAAAATGATTTCGGATTGATTCGCGCTAAATTCTCATCGCTAGGGTAGACCAAATCTGTATACTTTTTTGGGACACCCGGTACATCCTTCATTTGTTTTACTACGGGACAGCATACAAACCAAATCTTTCAGTAGGGCACAGGGAAACCCTCAAATCATCCAATTTCACGCTTATTAGCCAATCAGGGGTAAGGAACTTCAGTGGTTCAATTCTTATCTCAGTTCTCAGTGGGAGGAAAAAATGCTGTAAGGTCAATGGGCACATATCAAATATCGAAAGTATTCGATATGGAGTTCCTCAAGGGTCCTGCCTGGGACCACTTCTCTTCCTGATATATATTAATGACCTTCCTCTAGTACTTGACAATGACAAGGTTACTATGTATGCGGATGATACCAGCATCTCTTATTCCTCTAAATTGGTCGAAGCAATTACTTCAGCAATTAAGTAGCAGGGCAAAGCTCCAGAATATTTCTAACTGTAGTGATGGCATTAGCCCAAAGTTTGTTATTGGCGACGAAGTTGTCCCGATAATAAACGAGGCTAAATATCTTGGAGTACAGATCGACAAAACATTAAGCTGGAAGGAACAAACTAGCATTACTGCTTCGAAGATTTCGAGAAGGATAGGGATGCTGAGATATGCAAAGAGGTACGTCCCACTTAGTATAGTCGAGCCCTATTTACGGTATTGTTGCACGGTATGGGGATGTTGTACAGAAGCAGATTTAAAAAGAATGCAAATTCTTCAAAATCGCGCTGCCCGAATTGTGACAAATAGTGCTTATGATGCGCACTCTTTACCTCTGATTAAAGAATTGGGCTGGCTAACAGTTAGAGAGCTTATAAGGTTTGAAACAGCAACTACTGTTTTCAAATCTGTGAATCAATTTTGCCCAGACTATATGGCCCTGATGTTTCAAAGACAGCGTGAGCAGGCAGGAAGGACGCTAAGAAACACAGAAACTGACTTGAAAATTACTTTGTTTAGAACAAACAATTGACAGAAATCATTTGCATACCGAGGGGCGAGCGTTTGGAATGATCTCGATCACCAAATTAAACTGTCTCCCTCGTTATCAAATTTCAAATTAAAACTAAAGGAAGTATTATAACAACCAATATCACGATTTATTTTCTGTAGCAATAATATTTTTGTTTTCCGTTTTGATTAATTTTGAAAAATAGGTTTCTTTTGTAATTTTCCAACACTGTATTAAGAAGTAGTAGTAGAAATTTAGTTTTTTTCCTTAGTTATTTTTAACAGGGCACATTGTAAAACAGTTATTAGAACTGAATGTTTTCACCCTGTATAAAGAATCTAAAATAATAAAAAAATAATAAATAATAATAATAATGACAGCGCCGTATTTCGATCACATGACCGAAAATCGGCTTTTTGAGAAAACTTTTCGAGTGCGTCCACGAAAATAAAAATGGAAATTCGGTCTAATAAAGATACAGAGCTGGCTTCACCACGAATCGATTCTACAGGCCCCACTCCATATTGGTTATTCTGCATTGGTTAAAATCTCATCAGGGATCGGCGTTACATCGAATTTCATCCCTTCGAATATTGGCCTATGTTAAAATATTTTTCGGGAACTCTACAAATAAGATATAGCTTATACTCTCAAAAGTATCAATTCTCTGTGTCATATGGGGGACCTGAGCCTTGCACAAACTTTTTTTGTACGCAATTCTTCCTAGGTGTTTGCAACAACAAAACTTGGACTGGAGAGTTCGCTGCAGAGGCTGTGAAATTTGATCACATTTTGTCAAAATTAACAACGATAGATCGATGGAAAGAAGTGGGATTTGTCTTGATCAAATTGGTAAATAGATCCGATGCCTTAGTGCAGCGAAAGAAATTGATTTCACGCCGATTATTGGAATTCTGCTGCAGATGAAGGTAGGCCAATTACCCTCTTTGGTAGCACTGGTAGGAAACAGAGAATTAGATTTTGAGTACTCAGAGTTTCTTGCGAGTTTCTTACGAGCGTCGAGCTCCATCTTCATGTTTACTTCCTCTGCCCTCATGAACATTTCAAAACAGTATACAAATCAAATCTTTCTATAGGGCACAGGGAAACCCCAAAATCATCCAATTTCACGCTTATTAGCCAATGACATCGCCGTATTCCGATCACATGACCGAAAATAAGTGTCGTTACTTAAAAAGATAAAGAGCCGAGGTTTTGTGACTTTTCCTAAAATATAGTAGGCAAATCAAAAAATTAAATTTTTTTTCCAAAATGGTAGACACTGATCACGTGACCAACGTCTTTTCGAAACGTGGTCGGGTGGTAAATTAAAAAAGTGAGTATAGTTTTTGCCAAGATGATCAGAGATCATCAAGAATACCATCATCAAGATAATCAAGATTTGGCCGAGATGCTAAAACCATAACTTGAGTCTTCATGACATTTAACCCCATTAGCGGGCTTTTTGGACCCTTGTAGCACCGGAGGGGGGGCACACAATTTTGCCCCCTTCATAACTTCGTGAGTAATGCAGTTATGAGGGCGAAACTTGGTACAATGATGCACAGTAACATTCTCCCAAGAGGAAAACATGTGCTAATACATATAATTGTCATTGTTGGTAGGAAGGAAAACCGGAGAAATTTTGATTATCGCATTCACTCATTTTTGCAGGTTGTTAAAAGGGGCTTTGCGCAGAAAATCTACCATAGCCACGGGAAGGAATGACTAATTAAAGCCAGGTAAATTTCTCATAAAACAATGAATGTATTTTAGTTACACCAATTTTGTACAGCTCAATCAGTTTCAACGAATTTTGCGCTAAATCGAGAAATCTTTCACTGTTAAATTTTACTTGCAACAAACGCCTCCATCTAATAAACATCGCCATCAGTCCCTCTGTCAAACTATTTGTCAATTTTATCAAAATGCAAATATTTTGCATCATTCGAAAGGTGTAATCAAGCTGAATTCTTCTGTGCTTTTTAGAATCCGAACAGATTACCTATAAACAGAATTAGTCATACCAGTTTTCATAATTATCAGTTATGATATCATCAAAATTCTTCTAATTTCAAAAAGATAACCTGTGCATTCATAATCTCCATGGTTTATTTGGTAGGAATGGATAAAAAAATGATCCAGATCACAGGGAAACAAAGATATGAAGACTAAGCTCCTTACTGACACTCCTGGACACCCTGTGGAAAGACACGGTCCCCTCTGTAGCCCTGGCTTCTATGTCCCTTTCTGATTCGTTCCTGTGCATTGTTGAGAGGTAAAACTACTGCTCATATTTATAGGGAGTATGTGTTGGAGGTCTCTGTCTCGAATCTTGATATGGTTTATTTCGTAATCATAAGCCGTGTAAAATCAAAGAGAAACAAAAAGTGCTTGAAAATCGCGAAAATTCGTGATGTTATAATTGTCTGGTCTTAACCAAGACATGAGAAATAATTACTCTTAAAAAGCAGACAATTAGCAAACTAATGATAACGAAATGCTGATATGTTTTATCTATCAAGAATTAACAAATAATTACTCTTAAAAAGTAAACAGTTGCCATAAACTGAATATAGAAAATGATGGTATGTTTTATTTCTATATTTCAATACGACGTGTAATTCAAATAATTCAAAAGACAAGCAAAAAGGTCTTGAAAATCGAGAAAATTCGTGATGTTATAATTGTCTGGTCTCAACCAAGACATGAGAACTAATTACTCTTAAAAGGCAAACAATTAGTAAACTAATGATTAAGAAATGCTGATATGTTTTATCTATCAAGAATTAACAAATAATTACTCTTAAAAAGTAAACAGTTGCCATAAACTGACTATAGAAAATGATCGTATGTTTTATTTCTATATTTCAATACAACGTGTAATTCAAATAATTCAAAAGACAAGCAAAAAGGGCTTGAAAATCGAGAAAATTCGCAATGCTAATAATTGTCTGCAATGCTNAGAAAATTCGTGATGTTATAATTGTCTGGTCTCAACCAAGACATGAGTACTAATTACTCTTAAAAGGCAAACAATTAGTAAACTAATGATTAAGAAATGCTGATATGTTTTATCTATCAAGAATTAACAAATAATTACTCTTAAAAAGTAAACAGTTGCCATAAACTGACTATAGAAAATGATCGTATGTTTTATTTCTATATTTCAATACAACGTGTAATTCAAATAATTCAAAAGACAAGCAAAAAGGGCTTGAAAATCGAGAAAATTCGCAATGCTAATAATTGTCTGCAATGCTAATAATTGTCTGGTCTTAACCAAGACATGAGATGTATTTAGTTTTGAAAAGTAGACAATTGACGCAGAGCGTTTCCAAAAGTCGAAAAGGCAGTGGTCCTGAAACTTTTTTGGGGGCTTCACCCCCGGATCTTCATTCCCATTTGTCCTCCCCAGTTCTTTCTGTGTATTAAAATAGACGGGGGAAAATATTTAAAATTCAAGAAGATTCCTGGTGTTACGATTGTCGGGTCTTGATCAAGAAAGAAGAAATAGCATATCTTAAAAACAGCCGCGTATTTTAAAAGACAGGGAAGAGAACTAAAAATGCAAGAAAAAGCGCGGTGATATAAATTTTCAATAAACTGCTGTTTACTAAAAATGGCAGGTGCAATTAATTTCTTGTTTCATATTTGCAGAGGAATTAAAAAAAGATCGATCTCAAATGGTCGTGATTACTAATCAACGAATTATGTAACTTTCTTTAGCTATGGAGGTGGCTACTGAGGAATCAACTGATTACTAATCAACAAATTATGTATTGTAACTTTTTCTTTAGCTACGGGGGTGGCTACTGAAGAATCAAGTAAAAGTTTAATGAAAATCTCAAATGCAGATGAAAGCTAATCAATGTGCAAACTGCTCAAGCGCATGCTGTGTCTAGAAATCTCTTTGATCACTGTCTATCATCTCTCTATTACTATCACCTTCAAGGGACATCTAGCTCCTGAATATTCTAGCCCCCCTTACTAGAATAAGTATATATATAGAAGGTTTGAGCTAGAATCATCCAGTACGAGCAGGTATATCAATTAAAGCAGAGGTGCATCTTTTCAAGTCTTCAAAGTTTAGTAGAATGCTGTTATTCCAATTCCAAGCTTTGCTCTGGTTTGCTTTCCTCGCATTATTGCAAGCTGAGCTCAACGCAGAGCAGTTGAAACGTAATGGTTACGCGGTAGCTGCACCCAAAGTCTGCAAATGTTCACAGAAGAAGATAAAATCGACTGAAGTTATGTCGGTACTTCAATGCCATCATTCTTGCACTGCCAGTGATGACTGCAGTACATTTTCAGCTAAAGAAACGGCGAACGGAAAATTCAACTGTACGCTTTTCAAGAAGATTTCTTCAAATGAAGATTGTGAAACGGTAGAGAAATCTTCACATTTTGAGAAGGTAAGTTCTTCAAGAAACTTGAATAATACCGGGTGAGTCAAAACCTTGCACCTTTTGGCAAAATCCCAAACATTTGATTATGTTGCAGATCCTAGAATTATCTTTTTCTGTATTTGTATTAAAGATCGAACAAGTTAAGTAGTGATTATTATTTTTGTTCTGCCAAGAGAGAAACGAAAAAATCACATCATGAAAAACCACATTTTGATTAATAGTATTTTAGAAAGCATAACATTTTCGCTAGAAGCTATAATTTGCGATTTCATATGGAGGTTCGAGTCCTATAAGAAATTAGAGCTACATCAAGGACATCAGAAACCAATATAAATGAAAGTGTGGCATTAAAATTCAATCATATAATTATTTCTTGTGATTTCGGAGTATGCTTCAAAACCAGGTCGCTTCTGAAAGCAGAAATTCCCACAAATTTAAAACCATTTCATGATTTTGCACAGTGTCTAAAATTAATTCGGTCATTGACATTATTATTATTATTAATTTCTTTATAGTAGGCGTTTAAAATACTAGCAAAATTACTGCTAATTGAAGCCTACTGAAACAAAACGAAAGTAAAATAAATCTAACAAACCTAACGATAAAAACGATCTCTATACTTATTTACATGTGAGTTTTGAAAGTGAATAAAATAGTATCAATTCAAGAACCCAACCTGTGCTACGAATGTCTTGCATAATCGGCAGTTGCATTCGTCGCCCTTCCACTCCTTTATACGTTTTTTAAAGATGGAAATATTCAGTGACTGTTTAATGTCATTTGAGATTCCATTCCATTCCATTTGAGATTGTTTAATGTCATTTGAGACACAAATACACAGAAAGATATTTACATGATTGGTAATATAATCCAATTTTGATGATTTTTTAAAAGCTGCAAGTTTTGCTTGACTCACCTGGTATTTAATTTGAAGAAGATAATCTCGTTAATTTTTGTGAGAAATTTGGCCTTTACTCTCGTGTATCATGTCAGTCTGTTAAATCATTTATTTAAAGGACGGTACCGTTGAAAATGAAGCTGCATTTTCCCTTGAAGCGTTTGATCACCACCCCTATGTAAGTCCCAAGTATGCCAAGTAAGGCTCGTGCGCCTTCAAATGCAAGCATTATTAGGCAGAGAATCTGGGTAGCATTGAGAAAAACTTTTAACTTCGAATCCAGCTTAAAAATGTGCAGAGAGCTAATCTGTAAATTGTTTGATTTAAGCAACAAGCAAAAGGGTTGTTGTTTCTCCGTGAAAATATAAATATTTTATTTTCGCATCAAGGTGAGTCCATTTGAAAACCAGTAAATTTCAATATGAGTGAATATCAATAAGGTACGATGATATTTTACTGAAAAATAAGTAAATAAGGTCAATATTGATTTAAAGCGCGATTACTTCACACATAAAATTGCTTATCACGAAGGTGACATTAACAGTACATGGACAACTATAAATTTTGGTATTAAACAAAACATCAAAGACCACGCAGATTACATCCCTTGATGTTGATGGGAAACAAAGATCCAAGCATGAAGCTATCGCACAACATATGAACACCTATTTTTGTAACGTCAGTCAAGACCTTAGTGACAAAATTCCCTCCACACAGAATCCGCTTCTTGAGGGTAAATATTCCGTAAATCCAGAAGCAACACAGTTTCACTTACAGCCTGTAAATTCACACCAGGTCGGAAGTGGCTTGGGGAAATAAATTTCAAACCTCTATGGGCTTTGGCACTGATTGCATTGCTAATCATTTTTTGAAGATCGGTCTTCCAATTATTTCTGACTCCCTTTGTGATATATTTAACCTGTCTATTGCTACAGGTGTTTTTCCAGATTGTTGGAAAATTTCTAGGGTTGCCCCTATTTTAAAAGTGGACAAACTGATGATCCTTCTAACTACAGACCTATATCTGCACTCCATGTTCTTTCAAGAATTTTTGAGAAAATGGTCTTCAACCAACTCTACAAGTACTTAGACACAAACAAACACTTGTTTTCTAAACAATCCGGTTTTAGACGCCTGTACTCTGATGTAGCAAGTCTCCTGTCCTGCGACTGGTATATAAATATGGACACTGGGAAATACACTGCTTTGGTGTTTATCGACCTAAAGAAAGCATTTGATACTGTAGATCATGATATCCTGCAATAAAAAGATGCAAAAATACGGAATTTCTGGTATCGAGCATGCCTGGTTTACATCATATCTCCAAAAAAGACGGCAGTTATGCAAGGTAATGGTGTTTCGACACAATTAGAAGAATTACACTTTTGTGTTCCACAGGGATCATGTCTTGGGCCTCTTCTATTTATAACTTATATCAATGGCCTACCGTTTTCTCTAGAAAACTGTCAGGTATCAATGTATGCTGATGACACCAGCATTTCTTTTTCTGCAAGTAGTGTTGATGCTCTGAATGTGACGCTTAACAGATAACTTGATTCTTTGAGGGAATGGCTCCAAAGCAATAAACTATCATTGAATGTCCTGAAGACACAGGCGATGGTTATTGGATCTCGCCCTAACCTAAAAAAGGTTTCGAAAAAACTAGTGGAACCCCCTTCCTTTTCTATTGGTGGCTTTGTGGTCGAAATGGTTGATAATGTCAAATATTCAGGGATTCAAATCGACAAACATTTAGCCTGGGATGAACATATCCATTTCTTACGATCTAAGGTTTCTCGTGCTATATGATTTCTTAATTATGCCAAGAGCCTATTTCCAAAAGACACTCTCTGTAAGATGTATCGTGGTATCGTTGAGCCGCATCTCCGCTACTGTTGTTCCGTCTGGGAGGCGTGCGGGGGGACTAGGTCGTGGACTAGGTTGCAGGTGCTGCAAAAACTTCAAAACCGCGCAGTGAGAACTGTGACCAACAGCATATACCCCGCCATAATGGACAAAAGTGTGATTTTTCAAATATGTGTTGTCTTTTGAATTTTGCATTTTATAAGGCCTGTTTTCTCAAAAGAACTGGTTTTTTAAGTCGTGTTTTCTTCATTATTTTCATAAAGTCTGATTTGTGCAGGTTTTATAGGGTCTGATTTTGGATGTATTTATAAGGTCTGATTTTGTCTGTATTTATAAGGTCTGATTTCGTCTGTATTTATAAGGTCTGATTTTGGCTGCGCACATTGCGCACTAAATGTGCGCAGTAAAGTTGCACATGGTTCAGGAAATGGCGGCGAGAAGGGAAGGCCATAGCCATGGTAGGGAAGACGGAGTTCAAGGCGTGGACACAGAGAAAGTGCGCGATTTGGTAGGAAGCATTTTGTCACATCCAAGAAGCTCTTCCTTTGATACAAATTTTCTTGGTCTCCCAAATTGTTCACCCCTTCCCACTACATAGCCGGTATTTTCGTTTGGGCATTCATTTTCATGGAGAATGTAGCTGTTGTTGTTATCCAGAAGCACTTCGTTGAGTTGGTTTAACAGCAAATTTACATTTGTTAGCAGATCCTCTAAATAGTCTTGCATGTCAAACGGACATGAAACTTCTTCGCATCGCCTGGAAAATATGCTCAAGAAATTCACATACCCTTCAAGTCGTCTCGCCCAAAATTCGATAGCATTGACATTGCTATTAAACAGTTGTGCTTTTGCTTGCCGTAACTGACCAGGCAGGTCCGAAAAAAATTGCTCAACGTCAAGGTCAGATGAAGATGCCATGATAATTTTTCCTTAGGCCAATTTCATGTCCTCCATGACCAATGTTTTGTCCATGAATGTCTTTTGGCGCCGAAATTCTGCTGTGCTGCTGCGCATATCTAGTGCGCAAAGACCTGATGAAATCAGACCTTATAAATATTGCCAAAATCAGACCTTATAAATACAACCAAAATCAGACCTTATAAATACAACCAAAATCAGACCTTATAAATACAGACGAAATCAGACCGTATAAATACAACCAAAATCAGACCTTATAAATACAGCCAAAATCAGACCTTATAAATACAGCCAAAATCAGACCTTATAAATACAGACGAAATCAGACCCTATAAAACCTGCACAAATCAGACTTTATGAAAATAATGAAGAAAACACGACTTAAAAAATCAGTTCTTTTGAGAAAACAGGCCTTATAAAACGCAAAATTCAAAAGACAACACATATCTAAAAATCACACTTTTGTCCACTATGGCGGGGCATAACAGCAGTTATGATTCCTCTGCTAGTGCCTTCATAAAAATTTCAAATTGGCCGACTGTAGCTGATATGATAAAAACCGAAACAGCTTGCATGGTCTACAAATCTATAAATGGCCTTGCTCCAGATTACCAATCAGAAATGTTCACAAAATAGTTTATTTATTTTCTCTATTAATTTAGTATTGCTTATTATTGTAATTAGAGTAGGATTTTACTTTTTATTTATAAACCTTTAATTTGTAAGATTTTTGCACGGCCCCCTGAAAAGCAGTCTTTCTTGACTGACGGGGCAACCGTGGTTAAAGAATTTAAATGAATGAAATTAAATTTGGTGCAAGAGATTCACACTTGATTTCCAAAGAAATTCACGCAAGTTGAAATGAAGGTGAAACTTCAGAAATTAGCGCAAAGCGCATGGAACAGCTAATCACAGAAATCGCTAATCGAGTCCGTGACCAATTGTCGTGTGGTTTTAGATGGGGCTAGGGTTTGAACCTCTACCTTCTGAACTATTCTTCCTTTAAAGAGGCATTTTCACAAAATATAGATCTCATCAGATAGGAAGTAAGTATGACTTAGCGTTGTCGTAATAGCCTGTTGGGGGAAACCAGCAGGGGTGGCGCCAGGGGAAGACTAGGGGGGGCTACAGCCCCCCCGTCGGAAGCATCTAGCCCCCCCGTCGGAGGCAATTTTGGGTTATCGTCGGAGGAAATTTGGTAAATTGACGTACGAAAACAGCATTTTTCGCCATTTTAGCCCCCCTGTCGGAAGTTCTAGCCCCTCCGTCGGAAGATTCCTGGCGCCACCCCTGGAAACCAGCCGAGTTTGCACGCAGGCTGTGTCGTACTGGCATTGTCGTAATTCCCATGGCATTGTCCACGGTAACGAAAGCATGAAATTCGTAGGGTACAAAATATCTGCATTTCAAACAGTTGCAAGCTGTTATGCCACTCCAGAGAAAGATAGACAGGGCAATACATATATCGTCGGATACGTCGAGGAGCCCTCTTTTCAATGCTTAACCCCATTTACCCGTGTGATTTTTTGATGTTTTCTCCGGGGGGGGAGCATTTTGGCCCCCTGTTTATCTCCGTAACTATAACTCCTATGTTGCTGCAACTTACCAGAACGGTACCGACGTCTATTGAAAGGGTAAATACAAAATCTATTCGTAATTGATAACGTGGTTCGTTGCTAGACAACGAAATAGTCACAATTGGTCACACATAAGCTTCAGTACTGAAAACGGAGAAAACGCCAATCATTTTGGATTTTAATGTTTAAAACTGCGAAAAATACGATAAAAATAAAGAAATTTAATTGTCTATCTATTGACAGTAAGTTTTTGCAAAATTATCATTATTCATTATAAATATGATGTCATCAATATGAATGACGTCATAGTCATTATTTTTGCTGATGTAAGCAAATATAGAAAAACTATACGTCAAATGAAAGCTCTTTCAAAGACCAGTCAATGGGTTGTAAACATTGTAAATATTGGAAACATTTGTGTAAATATTGTACAAATCTGTTGCCAAGTATTCTGTATTGTATTTTTTTCTTTTTTTAAACAATTTTGCTTTGTTAGATAGTAGGCTTGAATTAGCTTTTATTTTATAGCTATTTATATGTATGCCTACTTTAAAGAAATCGATAATAATAATAATAATGGAAACTTTTTATTCCCTACAAAAATTGGGAAAATTAATAATAATAATAATAATAATAATAATAATAATAATAATAATAATAATAATAATAATAATAATAATAATAATAATAATAATAATAATAATAATATTAATAATAATAATGGGTACCAATTTTGTTACAAATGAATGTATAACAAAATAATTACTAACGTTTTTGCAATTTTCTTTGTTACCACTCTCCAAATAAGGATCATTCTTGTCATGTAACTACATTTATGACAACAAAACGCTTAAAATTTGATAGCCTATTAAATTCTAGGAAAATTCGGTAAGTTTCAGCATTACAGCTCTTTTCAGCTTAGAGCAATAGTTCATTATTCAAGTGGGTAAAATAATGTTAGTTTTCAACACGTTTTACGAACTTTTGAATTTTCGAAAATCACCCTTTAAAGGNATAATAATAATAATAATAATAATATTAATAATAATAATGGGTACCAATTTTGTTACAAATGAATGTATAACAAAATAATTACTAACGTTTTTGCAATTTTCTTTGTTACCACTCTCCAAATAAGGATCATTCTTGTCATGTAACTACATTTATGACAACAAAACGCTTAAAATTTGATAGCCTATTAAATTCTAGGAAAATTCGGTAAGTTTCAGCATTACAGCTCTTTTCAGCTTAGAGCAATAGTTCATTATTCAAGTGGGTAAAATAATGTTAGTTTTCAACACGTTTTACGAACTTTTGAATTTTCGAAAATCACCCTTTAAAGGGAATCTAAGCATATATAAGCCTTTGGTAAAAATAACCATGCGAAGAAAATAGGCCGTGACACGGGCCAAGTCATATTTGGATAACTGATCTACGTCAACAGGAAATACTGCTATCTGATAGGCTAGAATTTGACCACAAGCGGCTTGAGCCACTTTCACATCCTTAGATCCCCTTTATGTCAGAGTATTAAATGACTGAACCACAAAAGCTTCTGCTCAGTTTCTACAGATTCAAAACTACCCATATCTTGTTGGTGAATTGAAAGGATTCCTAATTTAAAAACTTGGAAAGCATCTACAACCTCTCCACCGTCTTTTACATAAACGACAAGTTTTTGGTCCTGGCCTCAAATCTTCTTGAATTTTCAACTAATCAAACAAAAAATAGGTTTGGTGCTATTCAGTGTGTTTTTAAAGGTAATTGACAGGGTTAAAAGGTTTGTTCACGAACAAGGGCATGGGCAAGAGTGAATAATGTATTGAAATTGTTGAAATTGGCTCGTGCACGAGCTAAGGAGACAAAAGTACGCGGGCTTTTCTATGTTATATATTTATATAGATGGACATAGACAGACGTATTTACCTCTACCTACTAACTTTGATTGACTTATCTTTTGAAGATTTGTACATTTATGAGAAGCTTGATCAAATCTCTTCTTAACCTTGTACCTACTTGCAGCAAATTTGAAGGGTTTATAATAACAAGATTATGGACACAATTTATACATAGGATTTTAATTTGTTATACTATAAAACTAATTTTTCGAGACCTGCAATTGTAACATATTTATAAATTTTATTTTTTTAAGCACCTTTCTTTTTACAGGACAAACATTGATAACAGCAATTTCGCAATTGTTGAAGTTTTTTATCCTGTTAAATAATTCGATATTATTATTATTATTATTATTTTATTAAATAAATTGACCTAGGTGCAAAGCAAATTACTGCTTAAAGGTGGCGTGTTGTCGAATTCCCAGGAATGTATTTGCTAAAGTCCCTAAATTACTATGTCACAATGAATTTTTAGCTCTGTTCCTCCATATATAGTTTCCTCCAATTATACACGATGTAGAGAACCATTTCATAACATCGTTGATATCTTCTTTACTTTGGAAGAAAACGTTCAACCTTTCCATGCGTCACTTTCCACACACCCAACTGCCCATAACAAAGAACAGCAAGCTTTACTGAGAATCCTTTTATCTCCAGATATTCATATAAATCCTTATATCTTACTTTTTTCTCTTAGTAAAGTTTTCCAAATACAAATCATAACAAACAGTTATTTCCACTATTGTGCACTGCCTTTGCATACGATTAAGAACGATTATGTCTTGCTTACGACAAGCGATCTTCTTAATTCCTTTTTAGATCCAGGAAATGTACTTTCTGCTAGCAAGATAGATTAAATTTATGCTTGTGGCTTACTTTCCTTTATGAATTCTGCAATTTTATTCACAATTTGATTATGGCGAATTGTTAAACTCATTGCAACCACTTAAAAGGTGTGCTACAGACACCGTATGTCTGTGGCAAATCGGGCATTCTGGACTGTCATCTCTATTCAACAGGTGGAGAGTAAATTTAGGGGAAGAATGTTAAGTCTCGTTTTGATCGTAAAACTCACAAGAGTATCATCAACTTTCCAATTATAATAGATCGAGTGTGATGATTTTATAAAAGCATTCTCAAGATTACAATAACATCCTTGCACAGTTAATTCCTTAGCAGCCTCAATATTACTTGCAACATATAGCTGATACAGCTTCCTTCAAAGATCACACTGATTCATGATCATAATAATAATTGTAATAATAATACCATTCTCCTTTCCGAAGCATTTACTGAAAAGTAACACTGATGAGTTTCTGTCTATGCATTTAATACCTTTAATAATTAGATTCAATAAAGAGCAGTATCGACCCCGTATCTTGTTAAATCATTTTTTCTTGTGATTGCAAGAAAAACTTCCAAGTTCATAAGAAAGTTTATAAGAAAGTTATAAGAAAGTTTATATGAAACCGGGTGAGTCAAAAACTGTAATGACGCTCGAAAGCCTGTAGCTCTCCAATCATTCTTCAGATTCCTATAAACTGATAATCCCTATGTAGCTAACATATAAACTTAAATAAGAAAATTTAGTTTATGAAAATCGGTCGTATTTTTCTCAAATTACGAGCGATTATATATATGTATATATATATGCCTCATCTCAAAATCCTTAAAAACTGGCCTAAAATCCTTGATCAAATTTGCTAGCAAACCAGCCACCATGATAATAGAAACTAGACAAGACAAGGCTGAACGAAGGTGAAGGTGATGTTGCGTTTTTAGCGCCAAGTGCTGGGATCGCAGAAGTAGAGAAGACCTAATCGAGTCCGCGACCCCTTGTTATGACGCTCAAATGGTGGGGCTCTACCTGGGATCGACTGTTCTGGCTGCAAATTCAGAGGATTACACCACTGCGCCACAAAACCTTTAGTCTTTTGTGGGTGCAATCATACAGGAGCCTCTTTATATACCTGGTAAACGTTTGAGTGACAACATAGATAGATAGAATTGATTATTATAGCTTTGGGGCTAAATTACTAGCAAATTTGATCAAGGATTTGAGGCCTGTTTGAAGGATTTTGAGATGAAGCATTTTTATAAAATCACTTTTAATATGAGAATAACAAGACCGATTTCGACCAACCAAAGGTTCTCATTTAGGTTGATATGTTAGCTACACAAGGACAAGCATTGTCAGCATATAGGAATCTGATAATTGGTTTGAGAGCTACAGGCTTTCAAACGTCTTTAGATTTTGTTTTCACTCAACCGGTATCATATAAACTTTCTTATGAACTAAAACGTCAAGAAGTCCAGATGCAGCATTAACTCTCTAGTAAGCGCTTAATTCCTACGAAAGGTTTACAGGTTTAAAAAACAGTCATAGAATTAAAACCACATTCATTTATCAGAACTAATTCAAACAGCTCTTAGGTAGCCATTCATTACGTGACCTCTACGATAATCGGGAATTATGTAATATTCCTTTCTTTTAAAATAGCTTGCCAAAGCTGCAAATAGCTGTTTGGTGTGATTTGCAAAGATGAAAGCATACATTTGTCTCAAAATAGATCCTCTTAGCACTGTTTCTACAGCAGAACATTTGACATTCTAGAATTAGCTAGTTATAGATAAAAATAATAAGCCGCATATTTCAAAATAATAAATGTGTAGGTTGTCTCAAAGCAAGTACGCTGTTAGCCTAAAGGTAGACCAATTGTTCAAAAGAGGAGAGGAGAGAAAGTACACCCATTCATTATTGTTTTTCAATCTTAGAACATACGTAATGTGGCACTCGCAGAAAATCTCTTTCATGAATAGGATAGGGGTTTATGTTCTCCTAAGCTTTAAAAATTTCAATCATAAGAATTTGCAAATTCTTCATATGAATAGTAAGACGCATCTCTTTCTAATAAGGGGTTGAAACTAGATTCATAATCCTTGTATGCAATTCTCTCTGGTGGTACCCAGGGTAGCCATTCTTAAGGCTCTTTTGTGTATTTTGTTAATTTTATTGTTCAACAGCCTGCTTTCAAACAAACAGACATTATTGAAACTGGCTAGTTGCAAAAGCTCTCATTGAGATTCTAAATTTATTAGAGTCCATGTATCTAGAAATGCGAGCTAGGGCAAAAAGTGTATTACCAGCCTTTTGGTACAACTTACTGACATGTGTCTCAAAATGTAGTCTTTTGGTGATCACAACGGCTAATAACTTATTTCTTCCGTAATTTCTATAACAGAATTGCCTATATCAACCGTACCCTACTGATTAGAATTATTTCATTTTGAGAAAGTTACCTGCGATCTGCGAACCATTGATTAATCGTACTTGAATCATTTTACATTATCAAAATGCTTGTCGCATGCAGATAAGGTCGTATCATCTACGTAGTTCAGGCGCGCAACTAGAAATTTTACAGGGCAGGGGTCGAAAGCAGAAAAAGGGCACACTCCTGATTATTTCTCCTGAGTGAGAGTCAATTTTCAAACTCAGAAAGTAAAGGCAGAAATCAAGGGATATTTCTTCAACGTTTGCTTCTGTAAAGCATACCAATCAATAAACATGTCAACTCACAACGTTAGCAATTTGAAAGTGGATAAAGGAAAAGCGAGCTATGAAGGGGTCCGGGGGCTTGCTCCCGGGAAAATTTTAAAAAATCACAACCTCTAGATCATTGGAGAGCGCATATCTTGAAAAGAGATCAATACTGAGAAGAGAATTAATACCGGGCTGGTAAAGACAAGAAACAATCCCGTTTAAAAGGCTATCGGCTTGTAGTCTTTAGCAA